>JAAAKG020095428.1:0-16123 GCA_010014905.2 Druon quercuslanigerum
AAAGAAATGTTTTTCTTCTCTTGAATTTTTGTCATCTTGTGCGTTGTTTGGCTGAAAATTTCGATTTTCGATTGATTAAACAAATTTGGAAAATGCTATAACTCTGAGAATATTCTTTCTTTTGGAAAAAGTCATCAGGATAAATTTTTTTATTTTCTAATGCTATAAATATCCGCACATAGAATTTTAAAATTCAGAAAAAATGTTGTCTCAAACATTTTCAAAATGCGCTCACTTTTTGCATTTTTATTGAAAATGCCCGTTGAACGAACTCGTATTTGCAGATGTTTTAGGTTCATAATTTTTGTTGATTCATCTTTTTTTTATCTTGCATATTTTGATCAAATTAAATTTTTCTGATTTTTTATTGCTTTTCGTGTAATCAAAATTTGAATTTCGATTTTCCGAGAAAATCCAAAAAGTTGTTATGATAATATTCTAGGGCTTTCAAAAGGCAATGTTTTTCTTCTCTTGACTTTTTTTCATATTGTGCATTGTTTGGCTGAAAACTTTGATTTTCGATTTATTTTAAAAATTTTAAAAATGCTATAACTCTGAGAATATTCTTTCTATTGGAAAAAGTCATTAGAATAAATTATTCGTCTTTATAAATGTCTGTGTATAAAATTTTCAAATTTAGAAAAAAGTGGTCTCAAAAATTTTCAAAATGTGCTCACTTTTTGAATTTTTATCGAAAACGGCTGGTTAACGAACTCGTCCTTTCTTTTGGCACCTAAAAAAATTGTGCAAAAGATAGATTTGATGCGTTCATTTTTTCGAGAGTTATCGTGTTACGGACGGACGGACGGACGGCCGGACGGACGGACAGACAGACAGACAGACGCCATCGTAAAAACTTCATTTTCTGATTCAGGGGGTGACGAAACGTGGAGAACCGTTGAAACATGGTGGTATCAAATTTCCGACAATTCTAATACTTTCTCAATCATAAATGATGAGAATGTAAAAAGGGCTCTACAGTCGCATAAAATAATGATTTCAAATAAAATATCGTACATCAGTCGCAGGGGTCGACAGGTCCTCACGAGGACCAAATGTGGTGACATATTTGGGCATATTTTTATTGTGGACAAAAGGCGCGATTCGCGCGCGTGAATTTGCTACTAAAAACTACGTAAAGTATGAAAGTAACATCACGGAAATGAATTTTCCTTTTACAGACACTGGATAGGGATGAAAAGCTAACATGCAGAAAATCCACTGTGATACTCTCCTAAAATATAGGAAGGCATTTATTGACGACGTAGATGTTTTAAATGGTATAATAACCTCTCTTAAGTCTGAATACATCCTCAAAGATAATGAAGTTGAGCAAATTTTAAAAGGGAAAACTAAAGAGGAAAGGGCTGTCATATTGTTGGATATACTTCCACGGTATGTATGAGCAATAACTATAGGGTTTAAAGTTCGCATAATTTCAACAAGTTTTCCATTTAATTATATTTGGTAAAGTATGTTAAATAGCAGAAGTTACATATATTTTATAAACGTATTAATTAAAAAATTAACAAAAATGATGTTTTAATTTTAATAGCTTATTCTTTAAATAATTTTGCTAGATAAATCCTTCAATTCAATTATGTATTGCTTGAAACTTTTGCATTTATCCTTCTTATTTCTTAAATAAAGATATTAACCCTTTCCTCTTTCTTTCTTCCTAACAATTTTTCAGAAATCCAAAAAGTATAAATTACTAATTAAAAAGATCAATAAAATTACTCACGATTTGCAGATGTGGACCATTTGCATTTGATGTTCTTAATGAAGCACTGAAACATCATTACTGGTGGTTGAGTTTTCTTATGGAAAGATATTTGAAGAAAGAATCTGGTATGTCAACTAACGATGCTGGACATTTTATTGACCTTCCTCCAGTGCCTCCACTATCTGTACCTAGAGAAGAAAAGGTAAATTAAACCATTTATATCTACAGTCAAATTGGGTTCATTCTTGTACAATAGAAGAACTTTCTAATATTGAGAAAAATTCTGCATATGCATTCACTGGATATTATTTTTGGCAAGTAGTTTTAAGGGGAAATCAGTTTGTTGGAAAGTTAATTTTAGCTCTTGAGGGTCAATAGAAAATGAAAAAAATAAGGTTCTCACATTTTTAGACACAATATTGGCCATTAAGAGATGCTGAAACTAATTTTAAATAAAAAATAATGAAGAAAAATTTAGGAGCAAAATTATTGTACCAAAATTATGAATAAATTAATCATTTTTCAGGTAAACGAGTTCAAGCAGAATTTGCGAAACCTTAAGCCAGGAAAACATCTTGCTCTTCACGGTTTAAAAGGATTTGGAAAATCTTGCCTGACTGTTATTGCACTCAAAGATAAAGAATTAGTTGCAGATTTATTCGAGGTGAATATTCAAACTTAAATTCATAATAATAATACAAATGCATCATTATTATTAAAAATAGTACATTTCAACTAAAAATACCAACATTTTATTCTAGAATCAAATCTACTGGTTAAAATTTAGCTACACGTCTAAAAAATTGGAAGAAGGTCTGATTGTTGATGAGAATAAAGTCAACGAAGAAATTTTGATTCAGCTCAACGAGCTGGCTCAAAGAATAAAAAAGTCTGACACACTCCCTACCGATTTAAAATATGAACCGTTGAAGGAATGCCTACTACGAATAATAAAACTCCACTTTAGTCAAGCACATAACAAAAACTCACTCTTGATTTTGGATGATGTTTGTCATAAAAAAATCGTCGATACTTTTATTTTCGGATGCAAAACATTGGTCATAACCGATGACCTTTCGGTCGTCAAGGAAAGACGTCCAATAAAGTTTCAGGTAATTAAATAACTTATAAAGTTGAAAAAGATCATTTATTTTATGAGGGTAACTTCTCTTTTGAGTCAGAATATTTAATCAAGATTAAATTGTTTTATTAGCTTCATGGTGGCTTTTCTCTAGCTGAATCTTTAGGCTTATTTGCAAAAGTCTTGGACATACAAGTTGATCGCCTTCCACCAGAAGCCAAACAGATTCATGTAGAATGCAAAGGCATGCCATTGCTAATTTCAATGTTCGCGGGACAGTTCGAGGAATTTAAGGAGGACATGTCTAAAAATCGGGAAAGGTGGAAATATTATTTAGATTGTCTGAGAAAGAAGGACCCAAAAAATAGGTAATTTGATGAACCAAAATCAAGATATGGCCATTCAAAACTCAGAAACGAATTCTCAAGGTTTTCTTGTTTCCAAAAAAATGTTCTTCTAAACTAAAAAATATTGGAAGGATGACAGTACAGAACTAGATACACAAAAATTTGCCGCAAATGAGTTATTTCCATTTAAAACTCTTTAAAAATCAATTCATATTTTGGGCTAAAAGCTTTTTAATTCTCATTCAGGATCCCTAAATCTAGGAAGCAAAAATTTTTTTATGTAAAAAATTTAAAATTCGATCTTTAATACTATCTCGGGAGTAGTTTTAAATTTTGTGTATAAATTGAACAGTTCTGTACCACCACAGTATTATCACACTTCATTTATAAATTATTCAAAGCCTAATTTTTAAGATAAGGAATCTACTGCAAAATACTGATAAATTATTTAGAAATTATTATTTGAAGAAAGAATTAAGGACAGTATTTCAAGATAAATCATTCAAACTGAGAGAATTTAAAAAAGACAACAATTAAAATTTTGCAATTGCAAATTGCAGGCCATTCAAAATTAAACTATTTTGTATTTTCATGCTTGCAAATAACAAATTTTATCACTTACAATTCTTCCAGTCACACACTTTATTTCATTATAAACGCTTTTAAATTAATTATTGATCTATCCGTGATTTCAACTTATTTTAAATTTTTTATTTTTTTAAATTGAACAAACTGAAACGTTTTTAATTCTTAAATTTCCAATTCGCAAAAATATCAACCTAATCTATTCAATTTTCAATATCGTGAATTTCAAGTTTATGTATTAAAAATATTACAATTTTTCTATTCAAAATCTAGAATATTTCATTTTTTCAATATTCAAGACTTTAAAGTGAAAATTACTTGAATAATTAATTTATAATTTTAAACTGTTTAGTTTTTAATGTGTAAAACTGCCTTTAATAAAAATGATCAAATTTTTAAGAACTTTAATCAGGAGTTTCGATTAACAGTGGATTTGCAAAATTTAGAAGGATTGACTTTAGTTCACACTTTTCGAATTTTAAATCTTATTATAAATTTAAACTTAATGATCCTGGACTAAAATTATTCAATTTTGAACGTCATTAATTAAGGTTCTTTTTAACTATTATAAGGCCTGCGTATTTGCTAAATTAAACATTACTGAAAAATTTAATTTCGAAATCCAACTATTTATTTAAAAGAAGATTAGAAGTAACTCTTTTTTAAATATGAAAGAGACTTTGCCCAATTTCAAATGTACTTAACTTTTGGAATTCAACAATTAAAAATTTAGACGTTTAAAAATGGAAACTGTCATACCCAAACTTTAAAAATGAAAGCGATTTCACAATTTTTCAAACCTAACCAAACAGTAAATTTACTGAAATTTCCTAGACCAGGGGCCACCCGAAAAATCTCTTATAAAGATTTTTGAAAATTTTAGAAATGAAATTATCTTTTTCGTTAAGGGCAATTCAAGAACGAACTGCGATTTTCGACATGTGCATCGAAAAGTTAAAGCCACCTGAACTGAAGAAAATGTACTACGAATTGGCTATCTTCAATGAGGATGTTAACATCATGCCGAAGGTTGTTATAAAATTGGGTATTATTTTTGTCCCTAAATTAATTTCATTTGCCTACTGTATTATTTAGTATTTTTTTGATTAAGACTTTAGAAATTTTATGGGGAGTCGAGCCACTTGAAGTCGACGAACAGATGCTTATTTTCTGTCACAAATCTCTGGCTGCTCGCAGGTGGAATGAAGAACTTAACAGCTATGTTTACGGTGTGCATGATCTCTTACTGTCCCACTTAAAAATGAAATTGAATTCGTCAAAATTAAAGGAAAAACATCGATTATTTATAAGGAAAAACAGGGACGCCTGTAAAGGTGATTTCAGTAAATTGCCCGATGACAATTATATTTACTCATATATAGGCCATCATCTCGAGCAAGGGAAATTATATCATCTTTTTTCGAAGGTTTATCTAAATATTGAATTTGTGCAGGCGAAAATCCTCACGGTAGGATTAAGCGATCTTTTAATTGACATTACAAAATACAATAAGTACATCTCTGGAAAATCGAACGAACTTGAAATAAAGAGAACAGACCTGGAGAAGTTTCTCAACTCTAAAATTAATATAATTACAAAGTACAGTATCAAAAATTGTCTTGATTTGGTTCAAATCGCTTTAACCTATGAGGAAAAAGGTTTTGTTTTCGAAGCGAGTCGTCAATTGGCCAACAAGAGGAATTCGGATCTTTACTTTTCTAATAGTAAACACTTTGGAACTGGAGGAGTGACATCATTGGAAAACGTTTCGAGTGAATCAATAGTTGACTCGTATGTTGAAGATATTTCGGCTCTCTGTTTCACAGACGACCCAAACTCACTTCTTCTAGCTTCCAAAAAAGGAGAGATTGTTCTAAAAAATGTTGAGACCAAAAAGTTAAATTACTTTTATGGTTTTATTGGCAAAAATATAATAAAACTGGTGCTATCACATGTGGGTAATTATTTCCTAGCTCTGACTGACGAGGGGACAGCAAAACTCTTTTGCATCAACGGGGAGGAAAATGCTAATGGAAATAACGATCGCAGTCCCAGAGTAAAACAAAAAATTTGGACTGGGGTTTTTACCAACAAAACCAATGAAGATGATAGTCTCAAAACCTTTTCTATTAAGCAGGATGATAAATTATCAGATGTGGCCTTTTCGCAATGTGATAAATTTGTCGCTGGATGTACTAATAAAAATATCATTCAGATATGGAGGGAAAGCGGGGAGGAATTCCAGACCTTAAAACTCACCACTGACATTTGCTTGGAAAAGATAACATTCACATCTGATTTGCAAAAAAATATTTTAATGCACGTTATAGGGAATAACGGTGTCTTGATCAGTTATAAGTTTTGCAATACAAGTTTTCAATATATGTCGCATTATAATCCGCAAATTAAAGAAAAAGACAAAGACAGCGTGAGGATTGTGTTCTTTAAAAGGATGCCAAAAGAGTATGATTCTGTGATTGTAGTCACAGAAAAAAAAGCTGTGCTTATTAATTGGTCTCAATCTTCGACTCAGATTCACAGTTACACAAAAGAGGGAGGAACTGCAATTAAGGATCAAAATTTGATTTTTGTAGGAGCGACTGTCACTTACGATGGGCAATATTTGATCACTGCGAAATCCGATGGATACGATGAAGTTTGGAATATTCAGAATAATTTTACACGTGTCGCAATTTATAAAGTAGGTATCCAAACAAGAAGTTGTTTGGATACTTACTGGATGGAGGAGGAAGGGTATCATTTGGTGAGTAGTTGATTTTATAATTTAGAGAAATAGTTCAGCTTTGTGGCTTACATTTAAATTTTCTTTAAAATTCTGCTTCAGTTTTGCAGAAATGATAACAGAATAATCCACAAACGGCAGTTAAAGGGGATTGACATACCCAAACCTTTAAAGTAAGAAATTAAGAATATTAAATTAAAACTATTGGCCGTGCATAAGTGACGTTAAGTTTTTGTTTCTGATATTTTTTTCCAAGTAGACCACTTTATGAGGGTCTCTAAAACATTCAAAATATTAGGTTAGAAAAGTGAAAATTTTTCTTTGCGAATAAAGTGTCGAATTAATAAATAAAAAAAACATTGTAGGTCCTACAGAAATCATAAAATTATATGTTTGTATAAATAAATACTTATTTTTATTAACACATTTTGTTCTAAGTTTATCAAATCTGAGTGAGATGCTTGTTTTTTTATTGGTTTGCAGACTTGAAAATATATTTCGTAAGAAATGGTTATAAACGCATCCCCCCGTCCTCCTTATATAAGACAATATACAAAAATCGATACCTCCCAGCCAAACAACTTTACGTATCATTTATGCGCGGCCTCTTGGAAAAAATTCTGATATTTAGAACTGAAAGGTTAATTGTTACTAATTCTATTTATTTTTAATTTAGAAAGCCATTGTTTAATGCTCTGATGAAACCGTTAGGGCAAGATGATATGGTGGTTAGCAGGACCTCCGAAAATAGACTCGCGATATTTAAGGGAAGCCAGGTTGCTTGGAGAAAAATAGCAGAAACGGATATAGTAGATGGCACATTAAAAACCATGATTTTTACTTCAGATGGTTCTAAAGTGATTTATGAAGTTTTAAAGGATCAACAACAAGAAATATTCATTTTTTACATTGAGACACTAACTTCAATGCGGATGAAGCAGTCGGGGAATATATCGAAGTTGATAAAAAGCATAAACAACCTCGAAACTGGTGTTATCGTCTTTGAGGAACGTGATAACTTGAGGGTAAATGTAGAACTATTTATAATTCCTATTCCTTAAAAATGGTTTGAGTTGAATTCTCCGTTTCATATTCTTAAGTCTAACATGATTCAAATTCTGCAGATTTGGACAGAAAAAGTATCAAACTTACAAGTAATAAACGGACCTGGCCAGGTGATTTCAGTTCACGAAATGGCCCCAAACGAGATTCTGACAGTAAAAAAAAAGTTTATGATTGGCTACTGGAATATTTGTGGCAACGAATGGACAAGAGAAACTCAGAATGACGATTATAAAAATTCAAATGCCATTAGCAGCAATGTGAGTCCCGGAAAAACGTATTTAGCCGTCCTGAATGAAAATCACAAAGAGTTGGTGCTCTATATAAAAATAAAAAATCAAGAAGTAACCCCAGCACAAGTTTCTATCAATTTTCACGAATATTACAGTTTTGAAGCAAATATCACGTGCTATGAGTTTTCATCGAATGAGCAGTATTTAGCGATCGGCTTCGACGATGGGAAAATTTCAGTTAGTTTACTATTTTATTCCTTGTTATCTCCGATGATGGTCTTTTAAAAAATACTGCTTCTAATTTTACAGATTATGGATGTTGCAGAGAGAAAGGAAGTTCAAAAACTTTCTCTTCACTGTAACCCAGTTTGCGAATTGCACTGGGCTCCAATTCTTATAAAGGCATCAATTTTACTATCGGTCAATGCTGATGAGTTAATTTGGTGGAACGTAGAGTCAGTTTTGAAACAAACTTGCCGAAGAAGAAGTCGAATGGGCTTCACTGGAATTATGGATAAGGTGCCTAACCCAAAATTTAGTGTTCGATTAAAAAATGGCCAGAACAATGCAGTAAATTCAAGTGCCAACGCAAATGGTAATAGCGGTACTAATGATATTGACAATCTAAGTCATGAAACAAATGGTAACCTAAAGACATCCAAAATGACTGATAGTGTAGAATTTTGGAAATCAAAGGTAATTAAGAAAGGTCAGCCAGGCCTTTTAGGTTTAGTTCCTTTGCCGTCGAGTACAGCAAAAGTCTGCGTATCCGAGGACTTTAAAAAATTCTTAATTATAAACAATACTGGGCATATCAGTATCTTCCAGCCATTTGGGCTCTCGGATATTTAGTACAATTTTATTATTATATGTTCTCATCTACTCACTAGTTGAATTTAGAATAGTTCTGAGATACCTGAGGCATAGCATACCTTAATTAGAATCAAGTCGCTGAAACGAAAACTTAATAATACATATATATAAGATAGATTTTTAAGCAACTTTTAATGAGTTTAAGTTCAAAATCACCTTAGAATAAGAGTAAATAGTATGACTCGGTTTAGATTTTAGAGGACGAATTTTCAAATGACTCGATTCTATCAAGACTGACATTTCATTAAAATATCCAAGGAAGAAAACTTATGAAAAACGCATTCCAGTGGCATTAAAGAAAAGATTTCATATTTTATATTACAAGGGAAATGAAGACGTGATGCTCCTCATTTAGAAAAAGGTTAATGCTAATTCTAAGTCTATAAAATAAATTAAATTTGAGATTCGTCTTTCGTAATTACCTCGATTAATCATAATTAAGTAGTTGAAAATTGAATACTTGCTCAAACTTTCAACTTAAAAAGAGAAATAAATACTGACAAAAATACTGCCTCAACCATATAACAATGTCAATAGCATTTTTTCAGAATATCAAAGACTATAAATGAAGGGTCCGCGGTCTAAACTTGTTAACTGACATTTCAGAAATTTTACACGGCAAAGGAAAATCGTTGTATTTTGAATTTTTAAATATTTTTTTAAACTGTAAAATGTTTTTTGTCCCCTTACTAGAGAAAAATAATACACCTTGGTGCTATAACATTTAAATAAAAATTGAACATTATATGACCATTAAAAGCTATTTATATGTTATCTACAAGGGGTCCAGCGGTCTAAAACTGTTATCTGCAGTGTTCTACCGTTGATTTGCCATTGTTTTTCCCGGGCTCAAATGTTTCTGCGTTATTTTTCAAGTTACGGGCAAGTTATATATATATATATATTAAAATGTTGAGCATCGCAAGCTAAACAAAGATGTGCTTAAGAATTTTTAAAATAGTTTATTGCAAAAATTTGCTGAGATATTGTAATGGAGACGCGTCGCTCACCTTCGCCTTCATAGCAATTTGCAGACGACAACATCGAAGATGTCAATATGTTACATTTATCTGTATTCTGTGAAAAACTTACTTTTTTAGTTTTTCTTAGATCTCAATTCAGCAACCAATGAATTTTTTAATACAATTTTATTTAAATCTTAATTATTCGTAGTGCCTAAATAATGTTCGTCATATTCCAGAACAATAGTAAGGTTCCTTCGGCTTTTGAAAAGTTCCTGCAGGAAGTTGTCATCCTTCCCAAAACTGAAATTTCTCCTCATCAGAGTTAAATGCCAATCTTTAAAAACTTTCATAATTTGATTGAGAATTTTTTGTTATAACCTAATAGGCCTTACCACTTACTGTAAGTTGTCTCATTTATATATTTATTTCATGGTGCGAACGAATTGTTCGCTTACCACAAGTTGTGATATGACTGTGTTCTTATTTAAACCCAAATACTAAAGTCGTAAATTAACTTTCACATTAATTTATAAAAATTTAAAGCACTCAAATATTAGGTGGAAGTTGAAACACAGTCTTAGAAGATGCCAAATGTTGAGCACGATGCAATGTTATATAAAAACAAAATTGTGTCAAAGAATTTTGTAAACCACTTGTCTAAAATAATAATAATGTCAATCCTTGACAACCGATTATTTACAATTGTTAATTGCTTTGCAAAATTCTTATACCGTAAAATATTAAAGAGAGCATAACATGAGTGTATTGCATCATTTATTTATCTAGTGTAAATAATTAAATATATATATATATATATATATGCATGCTGTCTCACGTTTGTGAGGCGTGGCATTGGCAAGAATAACCTCGGTTCTATTTGGAAGCAGGCTTCATTTTTAGATGACAGTTGCTCCCAGCGAGACCCATTTATGTGAAAGAGTGCAGAGGATATGTCATTAAACTCCTTCAATCACAATGCGTAAAAGAGTGATAATATATCCTCTGAACTCTACGTTAAAAGGCAGTTTTCAACAAATCACCTGTACAGTTTAATAAAGTTATTTTGTATATTAATATTTATTATACGTACTGTAAAACGTTCTTCTACCTACCTCTACTGTATTTTAATTTAATGTATATAAACGACTCTTTCTAAAGCCTGTATTCTCTTTTTTGTATACATTTTGAAGAAAAAACGAGTATGACTATATACCAAACAATGTGTTTCTTTATTTTTACATTTCTATACATTTTTTTTATAAAACATAAGGAAATATTTTTTAGCAGCGCACTAACGATAACAGTCACCTTTTTCTAAAAAATTCTTATTTTCAGTTCTGGAACTTAAATCTAATTTATCAGAAGCTGATAAGAAGAAAGATTCAAATATCTTAAATATCAGACGGAGAAAAAAATTTATTAAAATTATTTTCATTTTATTTTAGTTTATTTTTAAATTATTAAAATATGATAAAATAATTAAGCAGAGTAATACAAAAATAATAAAAAGTATTTTTAATTCCATGTTTATCTGTTTTACCAAATGAGTACGTCCCTTGTGTCTTTCAATAACATATAAATGATTGCGTACTTGTTCTGAAATCCTCAAAAGAGTTAATTTTATTCTTATCAGCTCCATGACTCTTAGCGCTGAACAGCGAGCTGAAAAGTGTCCCTAAGTGAGCAATAAATTACTTTTAAAAAACGTATTAAAATAAATTCCGCAACATAGACTGCAGTTTTCTCTAAATCTTTTATATTGCTTTGTATGCTTTCAACGTTAACTTTATTAATAATAATAATAAAAAAATAAAATAATGTTTATTTAAAACAATAATAAGTTTAATGAAAATACTAATCAAACCCTTTGACCAAAAGTACAGTCTGATTGCATTGCTTATTTTAATATTTGGGCTCTTTTATAGCATAAATATAATCTTGAAAGTTTAAAAATACCTACAAAATATGTAAATGATGCACGAGTCGTAAACTATGGCCTAAGACGGATTTATATGGAAACACTATCAATAAATGTTATAATTAACTAAAATCTTACATAAATAAAAAAATAAAAAATTCACAAAAATGTCAAAGATTTCAGAAGTTTTACGAAGATTTCAAGAAATAAGTTGGTGTTTCTTTACATGGACTTTAGGGTCCAGTAATAAAAAAACCATACTTTTTAATCAGACGTTTCGACGCATGTGGGAGTCCCCTTCAGTGATTTATTTCTTAGCAGTTGTGTAAGAAAATCATCACATCACTATTCCACTAATAACATTCGTCGCCCAATACTGTAGGTAAATTTAATTTAATTTTCCCTCGTTTTCTTGACCAACACATCTTTTGTAACTACGATGCTTAGTTGCTGTTGTCAATGTTGGAAAATACCAGAGGGCCAATATAATTCCCCATTATGAATTTCAAGAAATTATTATTATTATTACACCATTAAGCTGTTTCCTTTTGGAGTACTTTAAGTTTTCAAGATTTGAAAAAAGGATTTTTATACTGTCTCTTTTATATATGTCACACTTATGCTGCGTATCTATTTTCTATAGCCATGCCCAGACTTGATATTGTAAAAAAATAAGTAAGTAGGCATCTGCGCATGTTTCACTTTTTTTGTGATCTCCATATAAAAGACTGGCCTTCAACCTATTTCAAATAAACTATAATTATTTAAAATTAAAGATGCGCTTTAATGCCATGTTTACAGCATAAGCTTTTGAATGAAACTTTAAAAAATGCATGTCAAATTCCTATTGTCCAATGCATAATAGCAACACGAAAAATTCGTCAACAAAGAGAGGTTGCTGTAGGTCAGGGAATAAAGATTAAGCCCCACTCTATAAACTCTATATACTCTTGAGCTCGCTCAGCTCGCTCTTCATTTGATGCATTATGTGTCAGCTGGTTGGAAATGTAGTGGAAGTCCATTCATAAAACTGAAACGCCTTTTACGTCACTTTTACGTTACTACGAAGACTGGAGCCATTGGCCCCACCCAGGGTGTGCTGTCACATGAAAGACTTTATAAGCAAAATTTAACAACTTCATAAATTCAGAGATAAATTGCAGAACCGATTCTATGGCTTACATTAGTTCAAAACAGATTACATATTTTTAATATAAACGTTTCCGTTAAAACCGTTCGTAACCAACGACGAAAAGGGTCCGGGTAGGGGAACAGACAATGATTAGATTTCGGAATGATCAACATGCCGTATTTCCGAATAGATTTTTAAGTTCTTTTTTTCGTCGTGCATTCTCTTCCAAAATATTTTTCCGCATTTTAATTTTCTCTTTTGGCATATTTTTCTCTTCACGGAGAGAGAAGTTGTAGGTGCACTTCCGAAAAGCGCATACCTTTTGAATAATTTGAAACTCTGTATATCTATGTATTTTGACGCGAGTATTACTATTATGATAGTAAAAATATCCGAAAATTCGATTTTCATGGTGAAAACCATGGAAAATCCATAAAAGACATATTTTTTCGAATTTATCTTGGTAAATAACAAAAGAATGTATGAAAAGTTTGTAGACAAATATTGTAGATCCAATAAAATTATACAATTTTTATTTTTCGCACTTTTCCTCCCAGATTGAACGTTCCTGAGATAACAGCCATTGAAATTTAGTAAGTACAACAGGCTTGAGTCCAGTAAGTGTTCGGCCCTTGGAGTATTATTACTCCGTTGTTCGGCCCTTCTTGCGGAGTTCTTAGCCTTATTTCATCGAAAGGAATCCCAGAATTATATCCAGGCGGACAAAGAGGACAATACATTTCTCCCCAGAACAAATCACAAATCCTTTCCCACAAGAGGAAAAGTACGGAAGCACCTAAATAATTGAAGACATATTCTCGTTTATGAAATAAAGTTTGGTAAATTAGACGAGTGTGAACAAACTCGCTATTCTAAGAATTTATATGATGAATACCAAATAATTCAAGGTTAATTCCATCAAGTCTAAAATTTCAACGCTGGCAAAATATGCCGCGAAGTGGATGTGGTATCCAATAGCTAGCTGAGACAGCCATTTTTATTCGATAAGTTAAAATTGGTTGTGACATCCAACTGAGGAGGATTTCTGAAGCTATAGCTTGGATGCCTGAACCAACTATGTTGGAGCATGCAACTATGACCTTAGTTAGAACATGTGTAATTTAAATGCAGCCATATCTATCTATCGTGTATCGTACGAGGATTTTCCTTGGATCCTAGTACCATATACTCGGATGTATGAGATATGCTGTAAGAGTTTTTATACAAAGCACATTAAAAAGCTGAAAGTTTATTCTATTAAAAAATGCACATTTATTCAAGAATTATTTTTTTAAAGAACAAAAAATTATTATCATTATTCTTATAAAAATATATACATCAGGATGATATGATCCAAAATTTAAAAAAATCTGCCCGTCTCGCAGGCAGATTCTCGTCGCACATTGGGCGCGCGGATCGCTTCGTTCGCAAGTTTGAGCGGGCCTAGGGCGCGCGTCGGTTGAATCTCGTGCTTCGCAGTCGGATACTTATCGCAGTATTTATATATGTCTTCATATTTTCAATTTTCTACTTAATCAAATATAGCTAAAGATTAAATTGCCCAAAGTTATGTAGGCTTTGAGGTACGTACACATTCTCATCGTGACACTGGCGCGCTCGATTTTTGACAGACATTTGTAAATGCATTCTGAACCACTTTAAAATAAATAAAAAATCTAAAATTCTTTTTTCAGATATTTTTCTCTATCTCGCATTATTATGCTAAGAATAGGAGTTTTGCTCTTACATTATTTTTTATGGATAAAGAAAAATATCCTACAAGTCTCTTTTAGATTTTTTACGTATCTCGTGACTTTTGGCGTAATATATTTCGTTTGGCCATTCTAATACTTTCTCAATAATAAATGATGAGAATATAATAAATCATTACAAATTTGTATCTCTTTTTTGGGTGCTTTTGTTCAATCATTTTTTTTTCGTAACTTCCGTCGTTTGTTCACAAATTTTTCTTTTTTCCTATTTTCTATGTTATTCTTCACGAATAAAACAGAAAGCACGTGTCCATTCAAGAAATGGTTAAAAACGAATTTGTAGATCGTTTTTGGTATCACAATTTTTTTTAATTCATCTTTTTTCGTATCCTGTATAGTTTTACCAAAAAATAGAATTTTTCACTTTTCATTATTTTTGTGCGATCCAAATTTGAATTTTCGACTTTTCAAGAAAATCCAAAAATTTGTTATGATAATCTTGAAGTGCTATCAAAAAGCAATGTTTTTCTTCTCTTGACTTTTTTTCATATCGTGCGTTGTTTGGCTTAAAATTTGGATTTTCGATTGATTGTAAAAATTTTTAAAATGCTATAACTGAAAATATTCTTTTTATCAAAAAAAGTCACTGGATTATTTTGTTCGTTTTTCTAATACTATAAATATCCGTACATTTAAAATTCAGAAAAAGGGACCTAAAAAAAGTGTGCCAAAGATCCATTTGATCTGTTCATTGTTTCTAGAGTTACCGGGTTTACGGACGGCCGATCGGACGGATAGACAGATGCCATCGTAAAAACTTGATTTTCGGATTCAGGGGGTCCCGAAACGTGGAGATCCGTTGAAAGACCATGGTGTCAAATTTCCGACAATTCTAATAATTTCTCAATCATAAATTATGAGAATGTAAAAAAAAAAACTTGCTTTGATTTGTGTGGTCACATCCAAAAAAGCTATATAATGCATATATGGTACATAAAGCATGTACTAAAGGGAAACGGCTTAATTTCAATTTCATCAAAAAACGACAGGTCATAACAGTATTCATTATATTTTACAGCCCCATACTTACACTTTCTTTGGATCCTGATCTGCATTTATATTTCACAGTCAACAAGGTATTCTGAAAACTGAGAATGGGCAGTTCCAGCGAAGAAACCATTGTTGTACTATCTAAGAATTTTCTTGCCCTTCAGAGCACAGTTACAATATCTACGAACGAACTGTCTGACAAAAATACAATAATTAAAACCATGTAACACACTACTTTTGTAAATAGTACAACTGATAAAATACTTGCATTTTGTACGTTACTATACCTAACTTCACGTCCTTTTTTTGCTGGCCCTACTATTTCATTACCTCCTTCGGAGGTGGCTTCAGATCTATAACGGTTATTTTCAACAAATTACATGCCTGAGAACTGGGGTAGTAAATAATATGTACAACAGATCACTAGATGCTAATGAGAAATGGGCGGAAAACTGTAGACTATTTAGACGCAATGCTTTCAGTTTAAACCCAGGACTCTCCATTGAATGGAAAATTCCAAACAGTGCCGTATATATTTTTAAAGTTAAATTTGAGAATTTTTAGAGGTGCAGTAGATTTGGATTAAACAATGGATTTCCAAAATGCATAATTGTTAGAAATACACTCGAGATTCCCTGCAACGAGATTCTCTGCAACGAGCGATCCCTCTAACGAGCACTTTTGCGTTCTCTGCAA
>JAAAKG020095439.1:4485-16122 GCA_010014905.2 Druon quercuslanigerum
TGAATTACTTGCTTTCCAAAAAGTAGGTTTAATTATCAATAAGAAAAGGGAAAAGGGAAGTAAAAGAACAGACTCGAACTATGGTCAGTAGTAGATAGCGAATCACATGGTTCTCAAAAGAAAGGTCTGATTATCACTGACAAAAGGAAAAGGGAACAGGGAAGTTAGATAACAAACTCGAACAATGGTCAGAGGCAGATAGAGAATCACATGGTTTTCAAGGAGTAGGTTTTGATTATGAATGAGAAAAGGGAAGTGAAAGAACAGACTCGTACTATGGTCAGTAGTAGATAGCGAATGACATGGTTTTCAAGGAGTGGATCTAATTATCAAAGAGAAAAAGAAAAGAGAATTTCGAGAACTGATTAGAACTATGGTTAGATGTAGATAGTGTATTACTTGCTTTTCAAGAAGTAGGTTTAATTATCAATGAAAGACGGGAAAAGGGAAGTGAAAGAACAGACTCGAACTATGGTCAGAGGCAGATAGCGACTCGCATGATTTTCAAGGAGTAGGTTTTGATTATGAATGAGAAAAGGGAAGTAAAAGAACAGACTCGAACTATGGTCAGAGGTAGATAGCGAATGACATGGTTTTCAAGGACTTATCAAAGAGAAAATAAACAGGGAAAAGGGAAGATAGAGAACAGACTCGAACTATGGTCGGAGGTAGATAGATGATCACATGGTTTTCAAGTAGTAAATCTGATTATCCGCCAGGTTTCAAATCACATGGTTTTCAAAAAGTATGTCTGATTATCAATGAGAAAAAGAAAAGGAAAGTTAGTGAACAGATTAGAACTATGGTCAGATGTAGATAGTGAATCACATGCTTGCCAAGAGGTAGATTTAATTATCAACGAGAAAAGGGGAAAGGAAGTGAAAGAACAGACTCGAACTATGGTCAGTAGTAGATAGCGAATCACATGGTTCTCAAAAGAAAGGTCTGATTATCACTGAGAAAAGGAAAAGTGAACAGGGAAGTTAGAGAACAGACTCGAACTATGGTCAGTAGTAGATAGCGAATCACATGGTTCTCAAAAGAAACAGACTTGAACTATGGTCAGAGGTAGATAGCGAATCACTTAGTTTTCAAGGACTAGGTCTCATTATCAATAAGAAAAAGGAAGTTAGAGAACAGTCTCGAACTATGGTCAGAGGTAGATACCGAATAATATGATTGTCAAAGAGTGGATCTGATTATAAATGAGAGAGCAACGCAGCATATCAAGGAGCATGTATTTCTATCCTCCAGACTGTTGTGGGTTGGAATGAAAGTGGGAATCAAAAGACTATTTATTATAGCGTGTCACGCCCAAGTGAATCGTGAAAGGAGCGAGGTAAAAGACGCCTTCTGGGACACTTCAAATGATAACCATAAGAATTTGCGATCATGGCGAAAGAATAATTTTCATAATGGACTTTCTTATACTAGTCAGGGTATACTCATATTTAATTGAATTTATTTTGATACCGACTAATTTAAAAAGAATTGGGAAATAACGCATTGTATGAAAAAATAACTTAATGAATTCGTCAGATTGAAAAAAATATTCCTCCAATACAAGCCTTTAATAGATTTTTAATTTTTTTTTTTTAATTATAAAAAATAATGTCTTTTTGAATTTGACTACACTTGTAAATTTTACAGGTGACCAACTGACCAGGTATTTGTTATGCGTTCAAGACCGTCAGTTAGAAAAAAAAACTCTCTTTGTTGAGACATGCAAATGCATTTTAGTTTCTAAAAGCTATCCGTTCGAATAAGAAACGGAAGAGGTTAGGCATGTGCGCTGTTTACTTCCGAAAGAAGCACCTGTTTTGGGACATGAAATACACCTTTGTATTCGTAGCTGTCTTGTTTTATTTTTTTTAGATAATGGACGGAATTCAGGTGCAGATAAATCAGTCTTTTTTGATAAATTAAAGAAGAGAAGTCTTGTTTTCAAAAGTCTCATATCTGTTTCATAAATTTTGACTTTTGAATGTTTCCAAATTTCGGAAATGGACATTTTCAGATAAAAATCATAATAGAGATTCCCATTTTTCAAACATTTTAGGCGATGTTAGCTTTCTATATCAGAGATTGAAATTTTTAATAAAGCATTATTAGATTACGAAGATTAAATTTTTTTTAACAATTTACATTTTTCGGGTTTGTTAGCTCTATTTTACTGGAAATTGAAAATTTAAAAAAATCATTTAATTTTAAATTTAAATAACTTTTTTTAACAACTTAAGGTTTTGTTAGAGTTGCAAATAAAAAATTAGAAAAAAATTTGTAGTTTTTACAAAGTTTCAGATTATGTTAGACAAAAGGTTGATTTTTTAGAAGACAGTTGCATTTTTGAGAAAAAAGTTCATTTTCAGTCAAGCGAAATGAATTTTGAACCAAAAAATATTAATTTTCTACCAACAACAATTATTTTAAATAAAAAACAACGAATTTTCTATAAAAATTTGCTGTTTCGAGAAAAAAAGTTTTGACTTAAAAAGATGAATTTTCAAAAAAATAGTTAAATTTTGATCTAAAAAAAGATAAGTTTTAACTTAAAATGAAAATGTTATGTTTGAAGTTAAAAAACCTACATAATTAAGAAAAGAATGATAAATCAGTTAAATTCAATGAAAAATAATATTTTTAAACAAAATAGTTAAATTCTTAACCGAATAGATGAATTTCCAACAAACTTTTAAAACAGAAAAGAAGAATTTTTAACAAGAAATTAAATTTTCAGTGCAGAAAGACGAATTTTAATGAACTAGTTGAATTTTCAACTAAAAAAAATTTGTTACCAACAATGGAATCGATAAATTTTTATTTAAAATTTGAGCCAGAAAGACGAATTGTCAATAAAATACATAAATGTTTAATCAAATACTTGAATTAAAAATTTTAAAAAATTCTCAACAAAAAAGTTGAATTTTAAAATAAAAAGTATGAATTTTTATATAAAAAAAGAATAGTTATATTTAAAGCCATAAAATAAATTTTCAAACAAAAATTAAATAAATTTTCAACTAAATTGTTAAATTTTAAGTGAAATATATCGCTCTTCAACCAAAAAATGAATTACTAAAAAAATTAGTTCAACTTCAAACCAATTAGTTGATTTTTCGTTAAAAAAAAATTTCTCAGCAAATACTCAATGCCCCACCAAAACAATGACTTAAACACAAAATAAGAATTTTAAATTTTTAAGAAAGCATTTCAACCTTCAAACAAGTCGTTAATTTTTCAACAATAAAGGCGATAATTTTATTTAATAATTAATTTAAAAATTAATTTTTCACCAAGCAGTTAAATTTTTAACAAAAAAGGATCAATTTTCAAGTAAAAAAGATTAATTTTAAATTTAAAATAATAATTTTCAACTAAAAATGGAATGGTTACATTTTCAGTGACGAAAATTCATTTTTAACGAAACAGATGAATTTTGAACTAAAATGATGAATCTTTAAAACAAAATTTAAGAAAAATTTAAAATTGTTGAAATTTCAATTAAAAACTTGATTTTTTAACCAAGAAGATTAAGAAAAATAACACACTTTCATCCAAAAATAGAATAGTTGAATTTGCAGTAAAAAAATCATTTTTGACCAAAAATGAAACGAATTTTCAAACCAAGTATTTACATTCAAAACGAAAGAGATAAATCTCAACAAAAAAAATGTATTTAAAAAACGGATTTCTCTTTCAACGAAGCAGTTGAATTTTTCACAAAACAAAATTAATTCCAAACACCAAATATTATGGTAGCTTTCAACCGAAAGAACAAGAACTTTAAACCAAGAATAATGGAATTTTATTATTGGTTTCTATTAATTTGTGTTAAAATTTAAGCGAAAAAAACTTGATAAAGATGAAGTTTCTTGAAACAGGGGGTAAAAATCCATAGATTTTTAAACATAGGAATTAAATTTATTCTCATACTTGTATCGAAAGTTTTCAATAGATCATTATCAATTGCTCGATTGACAATGACAGCCACGAAAATTGCCTAATACATCCCTATCTTAAGTGCTCTAAACATTATTTAAAGATAATTTCCTGCTACAAAATCTACTATCTCATATCGAGCAATATCAATATTGAAAGCAATTCAATTGTTTTTCAGTTTTAGCATTGGTCAGAGTGAACATAACTGAAATCTAAAATTTGTACATTAGAAATTGACCCGAAGAAAAATTGAAATAGTTTGATCAGTGTAGCCTTAAGTTGCAGAAATTGGAGGATTTGTTTGATTATGACCACAATAATTTCCTTGTGCTTAGCAGTAATTATAGTTGAAATTTGTCTTTTGTATTTTTTTCCTGTTTACATACTGGTTCAAATCCACCTTACCTCGAGTGGAAGCTCGTAAGAAGGCAATGATCGTTATTCGTTATTGCAGTGCAGAACAATGATTGCGGGTTGAGGTGTATAGCCGGTGCGGTGGTACATGAGCAAATCCTTTGTCGTCCTTTGCGATTGTACAACTTCCGTGGGAATTTGCAGAACGGAAGTGCAATTTCTGCCAATAAGGCGGTAGTCGGTGCTGGCTACCTCTTGGGAGTAAGGAGGCTGGATATGGATAAAGCAATGCTTAAAAAATGCCAGGTGTGCACCGTCTCAGTTATTTGCACTGCCCATGCTTCTTCTTCCTCTTCTTCTTATTATTATCATTGCTATAAAGGTATGCAGGATTAATTTCAACAAATATTTTACCACTCTGGAATTCCAGACAAAAATAGTTACAGCAACGAAGTAATGTTGTTCATCAATTTTTCTTCGATTTAAACAAATTTGGTTGTGATTACTAAACATTTGGCCGTGATTACCAAACATTTGGTTGTGACTACTGAACAAGTGGTTAGTGAAACAAAACAATTTATTGATTTTATTTTCTTTATTTGTGATGGTACTTATAGGCAACCCTACAGTTTGGAACGAATCTTGAGTTTAGTCTAAATGTTTTGAATATTCTTTGAAAACGGAAATGATATCTATTATCTTATGAACCCTTTATTGTACCCAAATCAAAAGCCTTAAAAGCTCACAAATCAAAATTCGATTTCCAAGTACCTCCTTTCCAGTTTATTAGATACAAATATAAAACAACAGAAGACAGAGGAAAAAAGTGATCCGTTTTTTTATACTACTGCGGACCAACATATTTGGAAGCCAATTTAGACTTTTTCAAATGAACCAAAATGACCTAAGAATAAATACAGACTTCACTACAAAATGTTATTTGGTTTAATTTTCGGTTATTAAGTTAAAAATTTTTAATGACTGAGTGTTATCTAGAACTCTTATAAAAAATTATTTTGATGTTCATCTATCTTTAGACTAAGTAATCTGCAGGGTTGTCTTATATAAACTACATCACAGTCTATAAATCTATAAGTAACATTACTATAAACTTTTATTTTTCATGTTTCTTATGTGGAAGGTTTTTAACATCATTCCAATTAAAAAAATAACCATTTTATGATTCTACGTTTTGAAAGAACTAAGTGAAATCTAGGACTTCTATGAAAATTATTTTTATGTTCCTGTCTTCTTAGTCTCAGTGCTCTATGTGGTTTTCTTTTATAAACTGAATCGCAGTCCATAAATTTAACGTTGTAAATCACATCTTGTTTATCTAATTTTTTATACCTATCTTCCCAATTTAACACTCATATTTTACTCTTGAATGAAACTCAACATACAATGTGTAAACTTAATTTTCTCAACAATGATTTCAAAATCTAAAAATTTTTTTCGAAAATAAGATAGAACAGTCGTGCTAAATGTATTATAGTCTTCAATATTACTTTTGTTCGGGTTACGATTTGTACTTTTTATAAGTTTTTCTATTATGCATATGTGGTTACAAATAAAGTAAGTGCTTTTATGAACAAATCGTTTTTTATGCTTATCTGTGATAATGTAGCATTCATCAGTTTTTGTTAAAGTCTTATCTAGAAAATTTAATCTCCTTTCAATCAAAGTTTTAACAACAAATTGTAATCTTGGATTTACACTATTAAATATGTTTTAGACGGAATTCGAAATTGTTAATATTTACACAAAGTGTGGAATTATCAACTTATCTTACATACAGATTAAAATGAAAGTCAATTTCATCAAAAAAATTCAGTTTCCAAATCCTCTACCACGATTTCTGTTAAAATAGAAAAAAGAACTGAGCCTATGCAATTTCCAAATTTTTGTTTCTAAAAATGATTATTAAATTTAAAATCAACAGAAAAGAAAGTAGTTGAATCTATTGTCGAATTTACTCGTGATACTATGGATAGTCTTTAATATTTTTCCCAGATATTTTTGAATCCTTGTATTCTTTAGAATGTTGAAAGAATTCTTTTGAATCATTCTTGCAGAATCATTTTAAACGACCTAAAAACTGATAATTTAACAAAAAAGTTGGTTCAAAGAAAGCCTCATTAAAATCTTTCTCTAATAAAGTTTATGGAATCCCATTATTAACCTCATAACATATAATTTACAAAACACAAATTTTTCTTCAACTGAATATTATAATAGTTCAGAAAACCAATTTTTTATTTTTCAAAATCTCATCCCCAAATTAAAAGGGGTTAAATATTTACTTTATTACTATAACTCTCAGTTGGAACAAACAATTTGTGAAAAATTACAATTGGGACTTGGAACTGTCATTTCTCCAAAAGAATGAAAACTTTGATTTGAAACAGGGAATTTTACAAAAAAATTATAATTTTGACTTGGGACGGGAAATTTTCAAAAGAATTATAATCTTGATTTGGAAAAGTGCATTTTTAAAAAGATTTAGGAATCTGGGTTGGGGGAGGGACTTTCAGTGAAGGAATTATAATTTCATTCAGTACAGGGAATTTTTGACATGGAACGGCAATTTTGAAAAATAATTTCAATTCTAAAAAAAAAAGGAAGTTACTGTATTTCTAATTTTTAATAGAAATTTTTTTAAATAAATATAATTCTGACTTAGAACAGAAAGTTTTAGATACTTAATTGAACTGTAACAAGAAATTTTGTACAGAATTATAATTTTGTCTTGAAACAGGTATTTTTTGACATGAAACGGAAAAATTTAAAAAAATTATTATTCTCATTTGTAAAAAGCGAATTTACAAAAAGAATCCCTTTTCCAAGTCATAATTTGTCAGATATTGAAAATTTCTTTCATTTCAAACAAAACAGAATTTATTTGAAATTAAAAATTCTTTTCCTTTCCACATCAAAGTTAACCAGAATTTAGAACTTTCATCTGCCAAATTAAAAAAAGAGAGTTACTATATTTCTGAATTATATAAAAAAAGTTGTAAATAAAAATTATTCTGACTTGAAACAAAGAAATTTTTATAAAATAATTTTTATTTTTATTTAGAAGAAGAGAATTAAAAAGCCCCTGTTAACATTTACAATTATAATTCTTTCACTAAATTTTCTTTTCCATGTGGGAGATCTTTGAAATCTTTTAAAATATTTAGAATTTTCTTTTAATTTTTAAAAATTGCGGTGGTAGCCCTGGTAATTATAATTTCAAAATTAAATTTTCAGCTTTCATATAGCTCATACAATTACAGCCCCCCCCCCCCAAGTAGGAGTTTCGATGGAAAAGAATAGTTCATTCTTACGTATTTTGGGTCGCTGAATCTGAATCCGAAGTCGGAATGTTGAAGTTAGCTCTTGTGTTCTTCCGAACCTCAATAAACACTTATTTTGTAAATATTCCACAGACTAGTCAATTCTTACATATTTTGAGTCTCTGGATCCGAATCCGAAATCGAAATCCCCAAGTTACCTCTTCTTTTCTTCATAACTAGAAAAATGTAGAAAAAATGTGTTTTTTGTGGTTAGGAAATTTTGGGTTCATCAAAATTCTAAGTATAAATTCGGTTTCAGCGACCCAAAATACGTAAGAGTTTACTAGTATAGTCCGTCGAAATATCTACTTTTGTTTTTATTTGTGGGTCTATGAAATGTATAAAACAAATGTTAATTGAGATTAGAGAATTTTAAGTTTAGTAAGAAAATAAGCTCAAATTTTAGGAATCCGATATTGGATTCGAATTCAGCGACTTAAATAAGTCTGGTTTGTCGGAACACTTACTTTCCCTGATTTTTAGTATAGGAAGAAAACAAGAGCTGACTTCGCAATTCTGACTTGCATTCGGATTCAGCGACCGAAAATACGTAAGGATTGACTATTCTAGTCCGTTAGAAAACCTTCTTTTTTTGTGGGGCTATGAAATGTACGAAAAAGTATTTTTTGAGGTTTGAGAATTTTGTATTTACGAAGAAAATAAAATCAAACTTTAGGATTCCGATTTTGGATTCGGATTCAGCGACCCACAATACATAAGCAGTCGGCCAAAACACTTTTATTTTTTTGTCGGGCTGTGAAACGAACGAAAAGAGTGTTTTTCAGATTAGAGAATTTTGAATTTAGTACGAAAACAACCTCAAGTTTGAGGATTCCGATTTTGGATGCAGATTCAGCGACCGAATACGTAAGAATTAACTCGACTGATTAGTCGAAACTTCTACTTTTTTGTGAGGCTGTACTATTTTACAAAAAATTTACATCTCCTCAATAAAGCATTCACGATTCTTCTCAAAATTAAACAATCGTATAGAATCTAAAAATACTTTTATGAAAAATGTAATTAGAAGACGTGATAAGATATTTAGAAGGAGAAAAAAAATGGAAACTCGAGTGACAGATGTTCCATCTCATCGCAACTTTGTAATTGGGTCGAGCATAATTTTACTGCAACAATCTGTTTCCTGACGCGGTCAACGACAGTTTATTATGTCTCGTGTGCTGTTTATGTTCCGTTGACAAGATGCATATTGCATCCTGATACATGCATCCTCTCATTTTTCAGACCAGACCAGCTTAATTTAATTTAAATTAATCCTATACGAGGGATCGACCAATCCGATATTTCTGGCATACACTCAGGAAAAATTCCTATTTATTCTTTGAATATCCCCAGCTAATCTTGATATTCTTTATCTTCCCAAATAATCTTGATATTCTTCATATTCCTAAATATTCTTAATATTATAGATATTCTTGATATCCCCAAATGTTCATGATATTCCAAAATATTCTAGATATTCTTGATATTACCAAATATTTCTCATATTTTTATAATATTTGATATTCCAAAATAGACTGGAAATTTTTGATATTCTTGATATTCTCACATATTCTTAATAATTTTGATATTCTTGATATTCCCAAATATTCTTGAAATTCACAAATATTCATGATAATCCATAATATTATTGATATTCTTGATATTCCAAAATATTCCTTATAGTCTTCGTATTCTGGACATTACCAAATGTTCATAATTTTTCAAAATATTCTAGATATTCCTAATATTAACAAATATTCTTAATAGTCTTTATATCCTTGACATTCCCAAATGTTCATGATATTCCAAAATATTCTATATATTCTTGATATTACCAAATATTTTTGATATTTTTAATATTCTAGATATTCTTGATATTACCAAATGTTCATAATATTCCAAAATATTCTTGATATTCTTGATATTAACAAATATTTTTGATATTTGTAATATTCTTGATATTTTTACATATTCTCAATTATATTGGCATTCTTGATATTCCGAAATATTCTTGATATTCTTGATATTCACAAATATTCATGATAATCCATAATATTATTGATATTCTTGATATTCCAAAATATTCCTAATAGTCTTCGTATTCTTGATATTACCAAATGTTCGTAATATTTCAAAATATTCTTGATATTCTTGATATTCCAAAATATTCTAGATATTCTTAATAATAACAAATATTCTTAATAGTCTTTATATCCTTGACATTCCCAGATGTTCATGATATTCCAAAATATTTCAGATATTCTTGATATTACCAAATATTTTTGATATTTTTGATATTTTGAATATTCTAGATATTCTTGATATTACCAAATGTTCATAATATTCCAAAATATTCTTTATGTTCTTGATATTATTGATATTCCAAAATATTCTTGATATTCTTGATATTTTTGATATTCCAAAATATTCTAGTTATTCTTGATATTAACAAATATTTTTGATATTTTTGATATTTGTAATATTCTTGATATTCTTCATTTCTTTACATAGTATTGATATTTTTGATCTTCTTGATATTTTTACATATTCTTAATTATATTAAAATTCTTGATATTCCTAAATATTCTTGATATTCTTGATATTTACAAATATTCATGTTAATCCATAATATTATTGATATTCTTGATATTCCAAAATATTCCTAATAGTCTTCGTATTCTTGACATTACCAAATGTTCATAATATTCCAAAATATTCTTGATATTCGAAAATATTCTTGATATTATTGATATTCCAAAATATTCTAGATATTCTTGATATTGACAAATATTTTTGATATTTTTGATATATGTAATATTCTTTATATTCTTGATTTCCTCAAATAGTATTGATATTTTTGATATTCTTGATATTTTTACATATTCTCAATTATATTGACATTCTTCATATTCCCAAAGATTCTTGATATTCTCGATATTTACAAATATTCATGATAATCCATAATATTATTGATATTCTTGATATTCCAAAATATTCCTGACATTCCAAAATATTCTGGATATTCTTGATATTACCAAATATTTTTGATATTTTTGATACTCTTTATATTCTCACATATTTTTAATAATTTTGATATTCTTAATATTCCAAAATATTCTTGACATTCATGATTATCACAAATATTAATGATAATCCTAAATATTCTAGATATTCTTGATATTCCTAAATATTCTAGATATTCTTGATATTCCTAAATATTCTGAATATTCTGGATATCACCAAATGTGCCTAAAGTTCTTGATATTCCAAAATATTCTTGATATCCATGATATTCCAGAATATTCTTGATATTCTTAATATTAACAAATATTCTTAATATTCTTCATATTCTTGACATTCCCAAATGTTCAGGATAATTAAAAATATTCTAGATATTCTTGATATTCCTAAATATTCTGAATATTCTCGATATTCTTGATATCCCCAAATGTGTTTAAAGTTTTTGATATTCAAAAGTATTCTATTTATTCTTGATAATAACAAATATTATTAATAATTTTTATATTCTTAATATTTCCAAATATTCTTGATATTCTTGATATCTCCAAATGTACTTAAAGTTCTGGATATTCCAAAATATTGTTGATATTCTTGATACTCTAAAATATTCTACATATTCTTGATATCACCAAATATTTTTGATATTCTTGATATTACCAAATATTCTCGATATTCCAAAATATTGTAGATATTATTGATATTCCCAAATATTCATAATACAAAATAATCGAGATATTCTTGATATTCCAAAATATCATACATACTCTTGATATCACCAAATATTTTTGATATTCCCAAATTTAATTGATATTCACAAGTAAAGTATTATCAAATATATTATTACACCATTAAGCCGTTTCCCTTTCGGGGTAGGCGTGACTCACTCGGTAGGGAGGGGGGTGTGACCCAGGTTGCTGATCAATCTCTCTAGCAATCACCCCAAGTGAAGATCCTCACAAAGCCGTTATGTGAGATTCCC
>JAAAKG020095450.1:0-16122 GCA_010014905.2 Druon quercuslanigerum
GGCCAATAATTATGCGAATAAAAATATTTTTCCTCTGCAAACTACTATATAACAGCACAACACTTTGCCTAAGTGTAACTTAGATCGGAAAACTTTGACTTTTTGAGTGGGACATTTGAGGAATAATGCCCCATAAGAATAGAAAAATAATTATTTATAATGTAAATGTATGACTGACGTCAGTGACCTGATGGTGTGGCAACGTCGCACCCGTTCCACGTGCTTTAGTTTATGCGCGAGTTTCGAATTACACGCTTGCTCACACGCGACGTTGCCAAACTAATTACTGTGACCGTGTGAGTCAATACAAAATCGAAGCGTGTTCTCAACTGATTTGCTACGTACCGAGGGTAATTCCTTAATAAATACAGATTTTTTAATACTTAAATTTTAATCTCCTTTCTGAGTCAAAAAAGGTTCGCCTTCAGACAAGTTTACGTCTACTTGGTATTAACAATGCTAAGGCCATAAAAGTAAAATAATGTTTTCTTTTTTATACAAAATTTTTATTGCAATTCTCAACTCAAACGAAGACCTAAAAGTTTCAACCGAAATTTTAAATCCAACATTTTCTTATCTTCTGGGCCAACTTACACACAAGCGTCAGACGGAAGAAAGTCGAGGAGAAACTAGCCCTTATCCAAGTTGTACTGAATAATGTGTTAACTTGAAAACTAGTTCGAAAATGCAACGAAAAGTCAGCAAGATGTTTTGGTATCTACGGTTTATAAGAGTTTGATTTTGTTAGTAAGAAAAATCATTTATCTCGTGCCGTTCATGAATTACATCATGCCTTATAGCGTGGAGGGGGGGGGGGCATTGATTTTTCTATGCTTACTTTCGTATTCAATGCATTAAATGTAACAAAATTGTACTTTACTTTATTGATATTTGTAATAATCTTACTAATAATAATAAATATAATAATGATACATTCATGAAATAATAATATTTATTATCAATAAATAAGGGCTCATCCACTATTCCATTCATTTGCCCCGACCCCTCCAAAACCTTACTACGATTTTATAAACTCAGTGATTCCACTCCAACTCACGCAATGAGGTCTGTATGAGATTATCAACAGATTTTGGTATGAAAGTATGTTGTGCTACACTCAAAATAGACGAGCACGTGTTTCACAATTGGCTGCAATTTTTTTTTAATTGCGTTCAGAAATTGTGAGCTCTTAAATAAAACCTTATCATTTCATAAACTGCCAAAAAATATTTTTAAAAATAATGTAGTTTTTCTTACCAAATATACATATTCGGTTAATTTTTCTTTCATGTAATGAGGAATCCTTAGCTCTCTAGAATGATCCGAGAAAAATATCAACAGTTTTAACATTTAGAAATGAATTGCTGTCAAAAAAGCCTATTTCACTTTTTTAATATATGGCAAAACATCAATTTTTACGCTTATTTACTTAATCATGATTATCTTGATCCGGATACATTACCGCTTCTCGTAAAATTAATATTAAAATTTTTATTCACGTTTCGATTTTTTTATATATTACCTAAGAAAGGAGTAAACATCGAGGGAAAAAGTTGTTTAGAAATAAATTTCTTTTGAAAGAGCCTCTTTCACTTCATTAATATATAGCAATACATGAATTTACATATCTAAAAAGAACGAAACACCAAAACAAAATTTTAATTAATAGTTCGCGAGGCGGCAATGTATTTAGACCGAAATAATGATGATTAAGTAAATTAGTGCATAAATTGATGTGGTGCCATATATGAAATAAAGTGAGATGGGCTTTTCGACAAGACACAAAAAATATATAAAATTTTAAATCATTCGATAGAGCTTAGAATTTCCCATCGTATGAAAAAAGCCACCTGAATATTTATATTTGGTAAGAAACTAAAACATGTTGAAAGATATTCTGGGCATTTTTATGAAATTGTAAGGTTCTCTTCTGTTTATCACCCTTAAGGTTATCACCCTTCAACAGCTCTGCCAAATAGTGAAACACGTGTTACTTTATTTTGAGCGTAGGATAACATACATCCATGCTAAAATATTCTTATCACCTCTTGCAGACTTCATTGTATGATTTGAAATGCAATTAGTCAACTTAGGAAATGGACACACATATAAAATATAAACTCTAATGATTAAATAAACGTGTAATCTTCATGAAATTTGTATTAAAATATAAAATGTATTAATAATAACAACAAGTATTTAGTTTTACAAATATACAATTTTATCATTTCTTTAGGCCGAATTTAAAAGTGTCTAGTGCAAAGTCAAAAAGTATGATACAGAAAATGAATTGTATTTTCTAAACCAAGTTTCCAGTTTTCAAGTCTGATATTTGAACAGTTTTAAATTAGAATTTAATTTCCAAATTAATAAATTGAACCAAGAAATAAAATCTAACTATTTTTCGTTGAAAGTTCATTCTCTTCAGTTGAAAAGTCTACAATTTAATTTTTGATCCTACCCAACTTATACTATCTTCGGTTCTTATCAAGATAATTCAGTGATTTAAATTGGTGGTAGTTAGGTGAACTATCTATAATAATTTACAATTTAAAAGCAGTACGTGCATCTTGTTGTCTTTATGAAAATTGCGTTACTTGAAGTCAGTTTTTTGTATGGGAAAGAAAATGTCAGAAACCAGCGTGGGACATCTTTTAAAGACAGTGGACTTTGGAGCATAGTTTTTTATTGAAATAATAATAGGAAAAATCTGAAAAAAATTATGATGGTAGTTTAAACATTTCGGAACAGATTGCCGTTTGAAAACTTGCAAAATATTTGCAAATTGTTTGCAAAATATTCTTCTTGTCTTCGTGAACATTTCGAATTTGAAGTCAGTTTATTATATGGATAAGGAAATGCCAGTACCAGGGTGGTGCCGTTTTACAGGGGATCGTATTCAGTTTTCTGCAATACAAGGCATACATTTGAAGGCCAGACTGAGGCTCGGAGTTACAAGTTGGGTAGGTCGTGCTGAGGAAAACCAAGGACGATCCCCTGAATAAAAACGGCTCCTCGCTGGTATCTGGAACTGGCTTTCCCATATAAAAAACTGACTTCAAATATCGCGATTTTCATGAAGATAACAAGAAGCACATACTTCTTTCAAATTATAAATTATTACAGATAGTTCAACTAACTGCCTCCAAATTAAATCACTTGATTATATTCATTAGAACCGAAGATAGTTTAGTTGCATATTTATTTACAAAAGACAAACAATTTTTTAAACTTTGAAAATTTTTCAACGGAAATCTGCCTTTAAAAGCTGTCAAATTTCCTTACTTTTTATCAGATTTTCAGATCTGTAAGCTACATCAATTTTTTTGGAATATTATTTTTCGGCTGATGAACGTACAACATTTGCACCTTTAAAATGATCTCTCTTTCATTGAGCTAACATTTTTTCTTCACTTACTTTTTCAACGTCAAAGCCAGAGGACTGGAATTTTCTCGCAAATAGTAGTCCCGCATCCGCAGAAGGAATGTTATCTCGAGACTGGTACGTTGCGCGTTCGCTAGCCGGATCAAGCTGTTCCTAAGAGAATTGAACTACCCTCGTTCCATTTTTCGAACAGATAGAGTTCTAGGCCACGCGGACAACATTGTTTCTATGGTATTTGGCACCCCCCTCCACCCGGATTTTTTTCCGTGAATCCATCCATTACTGATTGTGCCATGAACACAACCGGTGGTTTGCACGTTTTGGCTGCGTCGTTTGGAGTTTGGATGCGAAGCTTACAGTATTTAAAATTAAGGAAAAGACGTTCATTTTTCTAACGTTTGGCCGTTAAATTCCTCATAAGTTGACTGTGACATTTACGAAATGCTAAATGATTTTTACATTTTCACCCCCTCATTAGGATTTTTATTTCTGCGTGTAGGATAAAAGTTGAACCACTCTGTTACTTAGAAAATAGTCAAAATTATTTAATATAGGGGAGGGGGTCAAAACAACACCCTAACAGAGGTAGGGGGGTATTCGGTTTGAAATTTCAAAGGAATACTAACAAGGAAGATAATAGAGGTCCCTCGCCGATTTGATTCTACCAGACATATCTTGTAGTACTCAAAAAACTAAGCGACACGTATTTCTTTAACTACGGAAAACAATTTAAGGGTGTAAAACAGCCCCTTAAACATGGGGGTGTCAAGTGTCGATTGTATAGTTTTGTGTATAAAAACCAAATTGATTTCTATCAAACCTACTGGAAAAGTTTCCTTGTGATAGAAGACGAATAACGTAATTTTCTAAAAAAAATATTTTCAAATAAATGGTGTAAAATACCCCTGTATATATTTAAAGTTGTGCTATAAATGTTCACATTCACAGGACAAAATTTGAAAAAAATATATTTTGCACTTGAGAAAAAAATAAAGTTGACGTGTTTCGCCAAAAAAAGTCTGAAAAAAATTAGTGGGGGTGGCCACACGTAAAACTTTTTATTTTGTGTTTACGTGAATATATACTTTCTATGTACAATAAGAATTAGGAAATTAGTTTTATAAAGAAGGAAGTAAAATAAAGTCTATCCAATATAAATAAAAAAATTACGCGGAGGTAAAACAACCATACAAATTTTTAAATGTGCTGAAAATTTCTAAAATCATAGGGAAAAATTTTTAAAAATAAGGTACATGCACTAAAAATCATTACCTTAAGCCAAATCGGAAATTAAAAATACTTGTAATCGTATTTAAAACTCAATTCTTTTTTAACGGGCTTAGCTTATTAAAGCAGATATAAAAAAACTCAATTTGGATCACTTAAAATGATATTTTATTGGAGTTCATTTTTATTCAGAGTTGAAATTTAAATTATGCATATGCGTTAGTTTTCGTTAGGCACGTAACCAAGTATTAACAAGAGAAAATACTAATTTGGTAAAAGGATATTCAAACTTCCCAAATATCACACTTTTTATAACACGTGACAAGACCTAGAATTGATATACGAAAAATACTGGGCCATCTGACTTTAACTAATGCAATGATGATTACAAGTGCATTTACCATATATATTTTCCACTAGAGACAAAAATAAAGTTGTGTTTTGACAAAATAATAATTTTTAAATTGAAGGGTGTAGCTGACCCTAAACACTTTTCAAATTGTGTCCATGATAATATATACGTTCCATGCACAAAGACAATTGGGAAGATAGTTTTATAACGAAGGAAGTAAAATAGAGTTCATCTAACATGAATAAAAAAATTGAGCGGGTGTAAACCATCCCTCAATTATGAATAAAATTTCAAAATAATTTTACAATCGAGTAAAAAAATCTGAAGAAAATACGTATTGTACAGAAAAAGAAGGATTAAGGTATTAACATATTTTTAAGAATAAAGAGCATTAAAGAGGGTTACTACCCCTAAACTATTTTTACACACGCAAAATCATAAAAAATTATTGAAAATCATACATATAGTTTCTAGACAAAAATAATACGCTCAGGTCAAATTTACAATATTTTGCCCGTTTATCGAGCATGCGTATTTTTCGAACTTTAAACAATAATGATATTCGTAAAAAAAGTATTGAAAACATAATGATTTTTTACACCACGGATGCGGAGGTAGAGGCTGGCAAGGCGAGGCAAAGCCAGAAAATAGCGTCGTGCGTGCGAGGAAGCAAGGTCGGCTTAAAGATAATGTGTGAATGGATGTCAGTTTTTAAGAAGTAGTTATAAGGAAATCCTGTAAAAATGGAAGTGCAAGCAAGTCAATTATTTAAGGCTTGCAGGCTAAAAAATTAAACGATTATCTATCTACAACCTAATATGTCACAAGGTGTTTTACAAGAATCACTGAAGCTGAAGTTCACCGGAGTTTCGAATTTACGTACTTTTTTGCAATGTATTCGCTTTTGTACTATGTATATTTGAAAAGATTACTATATCTTGACGAGGTCAACTGATTATGCACCAAGGACTAAAGCCTAATAATATTATTCCTGATATGTGCATCAAAATAACAGAATCAGAAAACTGACGCAAATAATTTTTCTAAACTTTGAATCCAAATGCATGCGTCTAAGGGTTGAACATTTCCTGTTGTTCCCGTTGGAATATTATTAAAATTTACATTAAAAATCACAATAATAGACAATGATAGAATTTTCATTTGCTACAGATCGCATACCTTTAAATTAACCAAACTTTGAAAATAATACGCACATGATTGAATTTAAGGGTTAATAATGTGGAACAATTTAGGATAGTTAACCTCTTCGATTATATTTTTTTTCTTAAAAATGCTATTTAAGCACTTCTTTTAACCAATTCTTCATCCTCTTTTTTGTGTGCAATACGTATTTTCTTTGGAGTTTTTTCTCAAGTTTAGAAGCATTTTGCGATTCTATACATAATTAAGGGGTGGTTTCATGTTGGATACTGTATTTCCTTCGTTATACAACTTTTTTCCAATTTTCTTTGTATAAGGAGCGTATATATTGTCCTAAAACCCAAATAAAAAGTACTTAGGGGCAGCTACCCCTCATTAATTAAAAAAAATGTTGTTGCTGAAACATGTCAACTTTATTTTTGTCTCAAGTTCAAAATATATTTTTTAAAACATTTTTGTCCTATTAATTTAGAAAAGTTCAGCGCATTTAAAAATATTTAGGGGTGGGTTACCCCCGCCTAATTTGTGTATTCATGTTGGAGATGGACTCTATTTCACTTTCTTCGTTATAAAACCAATTTCCCAATTCTCTTTGTACTTTATTTTTGTCTTAAGTGCAAAATATGTTTTTTCCACATTTTCTCCTGTGAATTTGAACATTTTTAATACAACTATAAATATATGTAGGGATAGCTTAACCCCTTTGTTAAACATTTTTTTGATAAGATAATTACGTTATTCGTCTTTCATCGCGAGGAAACTTTTCCAGTAGGTTTTATCAAAATCAATTCAGTTTTTATACACAAAACTATACAATTTTCTACAAGTACTACAAGATATATCTGGGAGAATCAAATCAGCAAGGGACACCTCGAGTACCTTCCTTGTGAGATGCCATGCCCCTTATCTAATAAGGCAAACGAATCGAACAAGGATCATTTTTCCCTGCAGCTAAATTCAACTTTTCTGTACTGAATGCACGAATAAATGTAAAGAAAACGTAATAATAAGTCAAAATTCGAGGCGTAATTTAAAAATTTTGATATTACGGAAAATGTAGCTTAGAATCTCTATTTTTGTTGTCGCTTGGCCTTTTATCAGGAAAAAAATATGGTGGGCCTCATACAATCCCAAGAAGCGGGAGAAAATTAAAAAATCGTTCTGGCGTATTTGGTGACTTCTACTATAGGCTAAAATAGGTGTATAGGGCATGAACTGGACGTATTTTTTCGAGATCTAAAAGACACACCATGTACTCTTCTTATACAGTTCTATTTTCTGTTAGAAATTTGCAAACAAATAGTAAAATTTTGAAAAATTTCAGATTTAATGCATTATATGGTCATAATAATCAAGTTTTGAGTTATCATACTGATTTTTTCTTAAAAGCTGATGTAAAAACAAAGATTTTTTCGTTTAGCACATAAAAATTGGGGTATTTGCGACGAAGATATTATTTTCCTACATAAAAGAAACCTCTCGCATACACAATATGGACAGTCACAGCACCGTTGTTCAGAGAGAAATGTGGCGCATTTGGCTTTATTATTTTGAAGAGTTTAAAAAAATTTAACTTTCACTGTCGGTTTCTCGACTTCATGATACGGAAACACTTGATTGAATTGTTCTAGAAGAAGAAGGTGCATCTTGCTGATCTCAAAAAAAATATATTTATTTCATGCCCTATACATTTATTTCAGCACATAGAAACTGCCACGAAATACGCCAGAAAGATTTTTTTTTAATTTTCCTCCGCTTCTTGGTTTTATATGAGGTCCACCATCTTTTTCCTGAAAAAAGGCCAAGTGGCAAAAAAAGTAAAATAATAATTTACATAACAGCAAAATCCATAAAAGAAAAATTAACATTAAAGAGTCTCTCACGACGAAAGGCGACATTATGCAGATCTTATTGAAACTTCCCATCTCAGGAAAATACATTTTAAGTTGGTGAGTACAGTCGTGATATCCGCCATAAATCAGACCTCTACTAAATGTGCAGCACTCCCAGCCATTTGCACTCTCTTCAAACTTCGCAAAAGGCGGAAATTTCTCAGCACTTCTGTCATCTGATTTCCCCCCATTCTTTTATTGCAAAATGTTACCAAGTGGATTAAAGACAATAAATATTTTACGTCGAAAAATCAATGGAAACTGAAGAATTGCGTAAACTCAAACAAGAATAATATTTATTATTACTTATTATCGTAATTTATTTAATATAAGGTACACAAAAAATTTTTTATTTAGTAACCTTTTAATCTGAACAATTTTACAACTAAATCAATCGAATTAAGATCAATTTAGTTACTTTATTTATTTAAGAGCATTCTCATTTGTTATGTTACAATATCCGCAACATCGTTATATAAAACTACATTCATTAAACAAACGACGTCGCATTATATACTGCAAAATAATAATAAATTTGATTAATCATATTCTTTTGAATCTGCGTGCAAAATTTGTATTTAGGTTCTAAATACCAATTACTATACAACTTTATTTTGCATATAGAGACATAAACCACGAATAAAAATATAAGAGGCTAGGATCGACAACTTTGAAATGTTCTCTCTGTGTCTGCCTCAGCAAGTAAACCGTTTTAATAATTATCCTGAAATTAATCATTTTTATGATCTGGTTACGGCGTTTCTCGGAAGAAAAACTTTTTTTCTAAATCCCTAAAGTTACGAAAGAATGCCTTTAACTTTTTATGAGTTTTTTCAAATTATTTTATCGCCAAAAAAGTGTAAGGTTAAAGGCCACTTTCTTGCGTTAACGGTACTCTTGCGAAATAATTCTGTCAATAATGAAGGTTATGATGTTTTGCAATATGGGACCACCCACATATTACATGACGCTCTGAAACGGAGGCGGGGTACTCTAATTTCACCAGATGTCACATAGGAGGGGGGCACAAAGATTTTTTAACATACTTCTCTGATCAAAAATAATATATTACATACCAAGGAGGATGGCAAAATGTGCATGTACATTATGTACATGTACTGGAGAAAATTTGGCCTTGACGGTTTATAACTGATATACAATATTGGACCTCAAATCCAAACACCACTGTTCACCTACGGTCCAATATTACATATGTAGGCATATGCAGATCCGCTTGCAGGTTTGCAAAGTGACGCGTCACTCTAGGTTTTCTACTTAAATTGCCTAAATGAAGTAATTGACTTAGATAACTGTAGAAAACTGGTAAATTAAATGACAAAGATGGCGGTTGTCTGTTTTGAACTTTTGAATTTCCTAGTACGTGACATAAATTCGCAGAAAACCTTAAATCATTTTAGTCTAGTTGTTAAATTAATGAGCAGTTTAAATTATAATAAAGAAGATTTCTAAGCCCTCTGCTTTGAGCGAGTGAAATCGAAATTTAACAATATAGACATATGTGTAGCTAAATGCCTATTTTGCGATAAAGCGATTGACGAACAGTCGTTATAAGCGCCTTCCAAGTTATACCCGAGCAGAAATTCCAATGTGGAACTGATCAGGGCCAGATCTGGCTGAATTTGGCCCAAATCGGGATATCTAGATGGGGCCAGACACGAAATGAAGCGTGACACCCGATCGGGGCCCAAGAGCAAACGGAAAAGGTCGAATGACGCAATATAACAGCCAACATTTTTGTATGATAAACTATTTAAGTATTTTCTAATATATTTTTGCTCCTAATTTCTATATTGAACTGAAATGTAATAAGTAACTTTGAAAGAAGCGGATCGTAATTTTGCACTGGCTCGTTAACTTATTTTGACAAAATCGAATAAGAAGGTTCTATTCATATACCGATTATATCAAATCACTTAAAATACGTGAAAATAAATATTTTCATAACATCACTGTGTTTTTCAAAAACAGAGCAGATTAATGAAGCAATAAGGAATATTCTTGAATATTTTTTGTGTGTAAAATATTACCTTTCTAATTGATTTTGTTTTGAATGTTGCTATTTTATTTTATTGTTTAAAACGGGGAAAAATATCCGTTTTGAGAAAATGTTCAAAGGGAAAAATGTTTCTTTGATCTCACCGAATGACAGGCAAGTTTTCCAGGAAAGTATGTCAACAATATGGCTAACAAGAATTTTTATTGATAGAAAACATTTTAAAATATTTTGATTCCCTGAGAACTTATGCTGATAGAGGAGCATTGAAAACATTTTACATAGTTTTGAAACGTTTTTGGAATATAGGCACCAAACTACCTTTAAAAGCATACTGCTGCTGCCTCGAGCGGTTACACATTGTTTGCAGAGTTCGCATTCCATGATCAGTGAGAATGTCGATCGCTTGTGCAATATTAAACGATATTCAATATTAAATTTGTTTGCACAGTTAACACCTTCGAGGATACGAATGTGAAAAAGAAAAATATTTATTTTAAAGTTACAAAGTTTGATTTTTACGCCAGAATTTCATTAAAGGAGGGCTGTGAAAGGCTGAACAGAAAGTACGTTACTACTTACAGGAACTAATGCCAACCCCTTTTCTAACGCCCAAAAAAGTAATAGATCCTAGTAGCGGTTTGAAATCCTTACAATGATAAAATTTTATACTTTAAAACTTTTTTGCACACTAATATAGCAAGTTTTGAAAGCTTTTTATAACTGAATACTGAAATTTTTTTTTGTTATTTTTCTCGAAGAATATTAATTTAAGAAAAAAGTACAAATGTATAAAATATGTAAAATATGTGTTTTAGGGGATCCACAACTTTTTTAAACCCAGTTTTTCAAAAATCAATAATTTTCGAGCTTTTTACAAAAAAAACTAATTTAAAAAAAAGTCAAAATTAATATTAACTTCATTTATATTGCCATTATACTGCGCCAAAAATCAATCAATTTAATATTATTTATAGACCATCTCAGAAGTGTACCCTTAAATTTTGAACCAAATAGAAGAATTCTTAATCCAGAGAGGTGAATTCCTAAATCAAAATATATAACTAGACTTTTCATTTAAAAAGGATTATCTTTTAGTCATAAAAGATAAAGAACGGCTTCTGTAAGCAAAAAGACGAATTGATGATGACGAATAAAATTTTATTAACAAATAGTAGAGTTTTTAACTAAAAGAGATAAATGATGAAATCAAAATATAATAGCTTGCTTTTCAAATAAAAAGGATGAACTTTCAACAGGAAAAGATAACTTTCTAACAAAACAGTTGATTTTTTAGTAAAATAATGAAATTTTCAACCAAATAGTAGAATATCTAAGTAGATGAGATAAATTATGGACGAAAAAAAGGTAATAATAGCCTGTTCACTTAAGAACATGACTTTTCTGCTATAAGATGAATTTTCAATCCAAATGGAGGAATTCACTATCCAAAGAAAAAGGGAAATGCTGGCTTTCGTTAAGAATAGGGAGAAATAGAGGTTAATTAAAAAAAGAGAAAAGAGAAAAATAGGGAAACCTGTTATAATTCTTTGATTTCATAAACCACAGTTCAAATTTTGCGGAAGAAACTAAAGAATATTTTTTCAAAAATATAAATTCTGACCTTCCTCAAGAAAATGGTCCATTTTGTGAATTGCGTTTAGGAGATAGTCTCGTTTTTGTGATCCAGGATCTAAAATATATATTTTGGATTTTCGATTGAAAATCATTGATCATCAATTATCATAGTATAAGAGGAACATACATTTTTGAACGAAACAGTAACGAGGCGATATTTGCAATAACGCAATTCGAATAAAATCGAAAAACTTTTGCTTTATTTTTCTGCTTTAAATGCTATCCATCAAAGAAACACATATATATACATGGGAAAGCCATTGGGGTATCGTAAAGGCCAACCAGAAGACTAATCTTCCCTTACCGATATCTTTCATCTCCTTATTTTGCTCTGTTTGCTCACACGCTTGAAAGACCTTTTATTTGCAAGGCAGACACATAATTCAACTTCCTCAATGCACTCAACTGCGTTTCGATAAGGACATATTTACTGCAATCCTTTTTACACATTATTGATTAAATCTAACTCAATACAAATTTTATTCTATGCATTTTATTCTTGTTATATATGCAGCTATTTAGTATCCGTATACTTATTGTAGAGAAAGCTTACAGTGTTTAAGGGAATCTGTAGATTCTTAAGTCTAAATTCTAAGAACTTAAAGGAATGTCATACTGGTCCTTAGGTACATCTGTCAGTCTGAGCAAGACCATCGGCGCGTAAAGTCCATCCTCAGCGTAATTCTTTCTTTTGGCACCACCATCTTGAGGTATTTTGCTTACTCTATACCGATGCCTAATTTAAAGTATATACCCGTGTACATGAATAAACCTATGTGTTTGGTTTAGCATAAATTGATGTTCTTCCCTTGTGAGTCTTTGCATGTCAAACCCTGTATTTATATTTCAATTTATTTAGTGTTTAATGATCTGCACATTCCAACAATTCTAATATACATATCTATTAAGGCGGACCTATATTATAGCTGTTAAAAACTTTTTTTCATCAGAGGGACCAACCCCAAATATGGTAAGAGAAAGACGTGCCACAAATTCTTTTGAGTTTAAACTTAGCTTGCGTATGATGATTAGAATTTGTTGAACATCTTCAGTTGACGATCTTGACAAAATGTGTGCATATGATTGACCTTTTTCCCTTTTTTTGCAATACATTATTTTTACTCGACGGAACATATATTTTTAAGCAACATTTAACTAATTTTTCGTTGTTTAAGTTTTTTTACGTTAAGGTGGACAATAAGTCATTGATAGGAAGACTGATATTTTTTTGAAGCATTTACCAATCGTTTAAACAATGAACTATTATTTATTTGTAACCTTCTCTTAGCAAGAGGTAGAAAACTCTCGTGTTCTTTTAAATTTTGATTAACTTTGTGATGAGCGGATATTACACCCTTTTTACATATAGTTAACATATATAAAGTGCGTCGCCTCTCTGAGGAGCTCAGTTCAAAACCTGTATCCGTAAACTCCGTAAACGCAAATAGAGCGCTCGAAGTCAAAGATTAACCTTAAACTGAAACAAAAAAGGTTTCTAAGCATTTTAAGGCAATGGTCGGAACACTTTTAGCACACTTTGCAGGTAAGGACGGCATTGACCCAAGAAATTGTTTTGGTCTGCATCGTTTTGTTCGTCAACACTACGTTTTTCCTGAGACAGGATGGCTTTCTTCGGTAGGGTTTCATTGTTAGACGAGATACTTAATGTGAATACAAAGTTACAAATGAATTTTGTTTTAAATTTTTATATTAGCGATTTAAAAATCTTGAATTCGAAATCTGTGACTTTTTTGCCATTGAATACATCGAAACGTGTACTTGGGAACTTAAAAATCAATGATTTAATGGAATATAATAAAAACTCAATTTAAAAATAAAAGTGTTATAATGCATTGATTTTTAGTATTTAAAGATGTTTGTAGATTCCTTTTGCTCAAAAGAATCCACAGGTTTTAAATTTCGAAAAGATTTTCTGGAAGAAGATGCAATGAAAATGATACAGGTCGAATGCGAAGCGATTTCACGTGAGCTGGAAGCAGCCAGACAGGAGCTTTCTGAATAGCACGAAAGCATGATATTGTTTAGAACCTGGAAGTTTCGAGAGACGCGGACATTTTGGAGGAAGAGACAAGAAGATGTGACGCCGAAGACGATTGGAGGACATATGCCGTGAATTGGATGTGAATCAGTGCTGAAACGCAGAAAGTTAACAGATCTGCTCTTAGCGAGCTTCTAAGTGTTTTAGAAGGAGCAAGTGGCATTTTCAGAAGCTGGGAACGTCAGGTAAGACTCCTCAAAGGGACATATGGACTTGAAGATGACGTCACGGGAGTGTTTCTATGCTCAAGACTCAAAGGAAAAGCGTTGTCATGGTTCCACTGTAGGCCAGAACATATTGAAATGTCGACGAATAAGTTCCTGAAGGAACTTAAGAAAATGATTCATCAGCGTTCGAAGAAAGTTCTGCTCAGGAAATTATTTGAAGAACGGATTTAGAAGAAGGGATAACACTTCAGTGGGTACATCCATTAAAAAACAATTCTAGCCAATCGAGTGCCAGTTGACAATACCGAGAGAATCGACTACTACATCAATGGAATTCCGTATGTGACGTTGCGTAACCAGGCGCGCATACATCAATTTCAAGACGTGGAAACTTTGCTTTCTGCGTTTGAAAAAGTATTGCTAAAGTCTAAGAATACTCCAGCAAGTGCAAGTGATATCAGTGGTAAAAGTTCGTCTGAAGACGGTAAAATGAACTCAAAATCAAGTGATAAAAAAGAAAGTGCCGCGACTCGAGGTACAATTAGCTGCTATAATCGTAGCAAGTGGGGTCACTTTGCATCCGATTGTGACCAAGCTGAACGCCAAAAAGGCTCCTACTTCAGGTGCGGTTCTCTGGACCACGTGATCAGAGATTGCACTCAGAGACAGAAGCGTTTTCCCAGCTCCGAGGTGGTAAACGTGAACGCCTCTGAAGAAGACTACGAGTTCCTCAGAAGAGTCGAGTACGAGCTGGAACACGACGACGAACGATTCAACATGTAACTGCTGACACGGCCTTATAAAACAAAAGCTGGTACCTGCAGACGTTATTCAGGTAATTGATGTAAAAAATAAGGATTATGCTGGTGTTAATAATTCTAAGTTGATGAGTTTCGGGTTTGTAAATGTAAGCGCGACTATTATTAGTTTGCGTTTAAGCCAACGTCGGGCAAGGTCGAGGTAAGGTTAAAGTAATTCCGAAAGGCGACAAAGCTTTTGATTGTGTACATGTAGGCCACAAAGATATTTTTGATACTCGAGTAAAGTCGACAAAGTACATTTTGGTAGTCCTTGATGTCTTCACAATGTTCATAAAATTGTACCCGACCAAATGGACGACTTCGGCGGAAAGCATCGCTTGTTTCAGAAGATACTTCGATGGTTATAGCCAACGTTTACCCCAGATGAGTTTCAGAATTTTTTATCGGAATATGATATTATACATCAATTAGTTGCCACCGGGATATCCCAAGCTAATGGCCAAGTAGAAATAAAGTGGATAAAGCGCTCGCGCCTATGCTAGGTAAGCTCAGTGAGCATGAGTGTGGACAATTATGGCCTACAGTTGGTTCTGAGGTCAACTATACATTAAATAACTCCGTTCATGCGTCTAATGGTGAAACTCCTAGTCAATTATTTTTCGGTTTAAATCAGCGACGAAAAATCTGCGATTATGTACGAGAATTTCTCGATAACGATATTAGTTGTCATAATAGAGGTTTAATTAAATTGCTTGCGAAAGCGGACGAGAATTTGAAGAGAGCACAAGATCGATATGCGAAGCATGCGAATAAGAAAAGGAAAGAGGGATAGTAGGTGACTTTGTTATGATTAGAAACTTTGACTCGAAGAAAGGTGTATCACCTACATTAATTCCTCCTTATAAAGGGCTATACGTGGTCACGAAGGTTTCGCGAAATCAAAGGTACGTTGTTCCCTATATCGAAGGGTTCCATGTGACTCAGCGAAAATATAAAGGCATCTGGGAACCATCAAACATGCGCTAATGGATTTCTTCTAATAATTAATTTAAAATGAAAACATGAATTGTAATAGACATTCTATTGGTGTATCCCAGAACGGACTTCTATCAGGATTGGCCGAACTAACCATTGTAAGTTTAGAACGGGGCCTCTGCGGGCTACACCGGCTTACGAATATAACCGAACGAAGGTTGAATATAACCGATCTCTGGCAATGAGAGAGTTAGGGTAGGAGATATCAGAGCTTAGCTGACCGTAGTCAAGTACACAAGTTTTGTGAGCACTCTTCATATTGAATAAAGGCGACATATTTTGATTTTGGTTTGCTCTTACTATCACGCAAAATCCGAACAATCTATCCTGACATCCCTGTATCACACATACACTCACATGTACATATATATATATATATATATATATATATATATATATGAAGAGTGTTCACAAAACTAGCGTACTTGCCT
>JAAAKG020095461.1:0-16122 GCA_010014905.2 Druon quercuslanigerum
AATGGTCAAATTAAGATCTTGATGTATATTCATATATATTCAGATCATTGTAGTGATGATATCAATATCCCGACACTGCCGAGAAGTGCGGGCCCTTCTCGATGTGTGATAGGAAATTCTCCACCTTCCCTCGCAAAAAAAACTACCTTCAATGAAACTTTCTATAATCTCATCCTTAACTCCTTCTCTTTCTATGTTTAGATATAAATTATCAGGAATATCACAGCCTGGTGTGTGGCCATTTCCTTGTACCTCCAAAGGGCGTCAGTGTCAGTTAGTCTCTGCGCGTCTAGTAACAAGACTAAATCTATTGTGTGCTACGAATTTTGTTCTATTGTGTGTTCCGTATTCGGAACATGTGGTTGACTATTTAATTGTTTAAAAATAGAAAGTTGAGAGTAGCAAAATAATTTCTCGCAATTTATTCTATAGACTCGAGGGAATAGCAATGAATTTTGCTAGATTTTGATAATAAAAACACAATAATAAAAACCATCATAGGTATAAAAGACCCACGATACTGACCGCGTATGTGAAATTAACCATGCCGACGAAGGGTTAAGGCCATGTAACGAGAGGGTCACATAACCGACCTAGTCCTCAATTTTTCTTTTAAAGCGTCCAAAAGAAAAAGGGTATCGCTCTGAAAGTTTGCAAAATGAGATCCATGTTGTACGTTTGTATGCTATTTTTATTGTAAATAATAAAGAAATGCAACATCTAACAGACCTGAAAAATACGATATTGTGAATTCCTAGCTCCTTTTTTACTTGGATTGCCAGATTTCATTTTCGCGCATTTTGAGGTTAGATTTGAATTTAATAACCTCAAAAATCTTACGAAACTATAAGTTTCATAGATTGCACTCAAAGCTATATTGCGTGTTTAAATTTTTCTAATTTTGAGGTTGTATGCGAATTCAATAACCTCAAAAGCCTTGTGAAACCGAGGTTCATTCAAATCGCAAGATTTTTTTGAAATTATAGTATCTGCAATTTTTGTATCCATTATTTTGGTTCAAATGATCAAACTCGTGTCTTGTATTCGGCGTGATTTATTACTGGAATATTATTTGCTAACAAAAAATTAACAAATATGGAAAATGTATAAACAAGTTATAAGATTACAAACTGATGTCGCCATTTGATTATATTAAATTAATGACGACTCATTTATTTAAATTCTATCAAGGGCATACGATACTTATAAAATTCTTGATTCTAACAGTGTTAGGTTCCCTCGACTTTTTTCCTACGATAATAAAGATTTTTTCTTGAAAATTTGGTATGTCCCTGGACTCTTTTGGGCTGATTCAAGAAATTTTCATTTTTATAAATTAGATGTTTTTGTGTGTGTGTGTGTGTGTGCATTTTGTGGTTACGTGTGTTATAAATTTCTACTATAATTATTCGTGAGTGCCACGCTACGAGAGCATCATTTTGACAGAGACCTACATTATCGGAATGACAGAGACCTGAAAAACGATCCTAACCTCAAAATAATGCACTTGTATAAAATTTGTATCTAGCACAATCATTTTTTGTTGTCATTATCCCTAAACAAAGAATCCAGGGAGTCTGTTATAATATTTTATAACATCCAGAATTAAGCTTTTAAAAATGTTTGTTTTCGTCGAGAAAACGCCAAGGGAACTGAACCTGATTTACAACACAACGAAGCATCAAATGGCCTTAAGTTCCGTCAAAGTTTGCCTTTACTTATTTTATAGAATGAAAGCGTTTTATTAAACAAGTAATTTATACCTTATTTAAATATTTACCTTTTATTATATTAGATTATAAAATGTATATCAAAGACGTAACTTCGGAACGCAATTAAAATGAATTTTAAATATATGAGGATGGCAAGTTCGATGGTGATAAATTATGAGATAAGGATTTTAGGCTATACATCTTAAATAATCTAAGAAAGCAATAGAATATTCTTTAGTTACAGTTTGAGACAAATGTATCAATATTATACTAACAGGTTTTTTATCTAATCAGAAAATATGAGGATTCTTCATAATCTTTTTTCAGTCATGGTGGTTGTCGTCAGTTCTATTAGTAAGTATAATAATATAATACATATATAATATTAATTATATTCACGATTTGTGCAGGTGCACATATGGTACACTCCCAACTGTGCACGTCGACATTTTGTGGTTTACATATGTCATTCTTGGAACTGTGCTTGTCTCAATTAGTACGATTCCATTTTCAACTTACAATTTTACATGTGTAGATGGGATAATTCCAATTACGTACGTGGACTTGTAAGTTATAAACCTAATTGAATTATTTGATATGTGCACAGTTGGGCGGGTACCATCTGTGCATGTGCCCAGTTAGTAGTATACCATTTTTGTACGTATCAAATACTTTTATATGCTGAAAGTGTAGATAAATATGAAAAGTAAATTCGTGATTTTGCTAACTGTTACCTATTACAACGTAACATAATATTGTCCACGTTAACGAAATTAAATCCTCTGTTTCTTATTTCAGGGTTTAGTTCACAGTTCGACTGCTTGCCTAATGGCGAGCCTATTTCTGGTTATCATAGTATGAGCAGTTCAAACTCTGCTGACAGAAATCGTTCCCCTGAAGGATGTCTTCCTCCTGTCGATCCTTTACTTTGTGTCAGGAACAAGGCTCCTCCTGCCAGGACCAGGGTTCCTCTTGCCAGGACCAGGTCTCCTCCTGCCAGGACCAGTCCTCCTCCTGTCAGCACAAGTTATCATTCTACCAGGGGTCGAGGTCGTCCATTAAGTATACTTGGAATTGCACCAGAAGAGAATAGATTAATCAGGCTTATTCCTAACACGAATCAGCAAAGCGTATTCGAAATTCGGAGATTCTCTTTCTCTGATAATAAAGGAATCGAATTGAAAGCAGCACGTGGTACCTTTGCGCCCATATCAACAGAAGAGCGTTATGTTCTAACAACATCTACTGGTGACATAATGGCTGTAATGGAGGGTAATAGATATTTACGTGGAATATATACAACTAAAAATTTCCTTTCACGGCGGGTGAAACTAAACATGGGCAGTGGAATGATTGAAGATATGACCACAGAAGAAATGGACATAACTCCATTAGGCAAACGATATCCGATCTCAAGAAATTTTAAAATTGTAAAACTATAATATAATTTTATTTTTAATCCAAAGTATAACCAAAATCTTACAAATAATTTGTATGAACGCTCTTTTTCGTAAGGACATAATAGTTAATGAATAATAATATTAATAATAGCCTATAGTTATTTACTTGTCTTCATTGTTAAATCAGCGAGATCACTCTACATCACATTTTGAAGGAAACCTATCTTTTAAAGGATATATTAAAATTTAAAAATGGCTAGAAAGATAATAATCTAAATTAGTTTAATACGTATTGGCAAATAAATGTTACAAATGCATAATTAAAATTTAAGATACGTATTTTAATGAGATTAAAATAAAATTTGAAATCCTTTTTAACGTCCAATAATCAAATTATTGTGAGAAATTCCTGAAAATAAAATCAAGAATCTAACGACTAAATTTGGACAACCACAATAATATGTTCCCATTTCAATCGGAAAAAACCATCCTCTTCCCCTTGCCCCTGAAAAAGAAAAAAATTCTTTGTTTTCCATTTCAACAAGAATAAAATAGAGAAATTTTTCATATTGTATGCATAATTCTAAAAAAAATTTATCTTTGTTTTAATTAACACATTTTATTATTAGCAATTAAAAAAATATTATCTCACCTTAAGTAAATCGTTTTGATACTAAGTAGGATTCATATTAAAATTTAATAAAAAATCCTTCAGGAGTCTACGGAAAGATATTTTTTGGGGCTGCCTCAATAAACAATTACAGTTTAGATTTTTTCGAGACTGGCTAATTACTTTTAATTACTATGTGACCGATTATATAACTTTTGAATTTATTTTAGTCCATGGTTTAGAACAAAAAAACCCGATTTTTCATGAACAAATACGTGATTAAAAAAATCCGATTTTATGGAAATAATGACGACGTCTTGTTTGTTTAAATTCTTTGAAATAAGTGTACCGTCAAAATTTACGGATACCACGTCGGAAAGACGATTCGTCTTTCGAATCTATCCACGAATCGACCCATTTTTTGGCATCTGGATAATGCAGCGCGCAGTGGGGCCAAATGAGGTGTCCATCGCTATTGACTACTTTTTCCCATCTATATGGCAGCATGCAGATACCACGTCGGAAAGAAGACTCGTCTTTCGAAGCTATCCACGAATCGACCCATTTTTTGACATCTGGATAATGCAGCGCACAGTGGGGCCAAATGAGGTGTCCATCGCTATCCACTACTTTTTCCCATCTATATGGCAGCATGCGGATACCACGTCGAAAAGACGACTCGTCTTTCGAAGCTATCCACGAATCGACCCATTTTTTGGCATCTTGATAATGCAGCGCACAGTGAGGCCAAATGAGGTGTCAATCGCTATTCACTAATTTTTCTTATCTATCTGGCAGCATACGGATAGCACGTCGGAAAGACGACTCGTCTTTCTAAGCTATCCACGAATCGACCCATTTTTTGGCATCTGGATAATGCAGTGCACAGTGGGACCAAATGAGGTGTCCATCACTATTCACTAATTTTTCCTATCTATCTCGCAGCATGCGGATACCACGTAGGAAAGACGACACGTCTTTCGAAGCTATCCACGAATCGACCCATTTTTTGTGATCTGGATAATGCAGCGCACAGTGGGGCAAATGAGGTGTCCGTCGACAAATTAACTTTTAGCCCAAACTATTAGCCCGATTTTGACTTTTTTTAAAAAGTAAAGCTTATCAAATTTCGAACAAGGTTGCCGAGGCATATTATCAAAAAAGTTGTTTAATTTAAAAATAAAAAATCATTTTAAAAAACTCGAAAATGTCATTTTGTGGGAATTTATCCAATTTATGCGAAAGTGTACTGAGTTAGTGTGGAAACTTGTGCTGAATGATGTTCAACAGCATCAGATATTTAAAAACTAGTTTACAATTTTTATAAATAAATGAATCAACAAAAGTTAGATTGTTAGTAACATTGATATATGGCTACTTCTGATGTGTGTTTTTAGATAGAAATATAAAGAAAAAAAATTCGATATGACTCACAAAAAAATAGAGACAATTTTTTCATTATTTAAACAAATTTTATAAAAATATGCATAAATTCGTTATTGTCAAATAGATTTGTTTCGTTTTTTTAACAAAAAGGAAATCTTGCTTATAGTTTTTTGTGCAATTCTTTGATTTCAGTTAATGAGTGTTATTTGCTTCAACAAAATTAATTAACAAATGCATACTATTGTCATTTTTTTGCAAAAGGAATTCATTTTTTTCAAATCAACTTCAGAAATGTTAAAAATACCAATAGATATGATAATTGGATATAAAAAAATTTCGATTTGTTTAAAAAAATTAAATGAACAAATTCATTGTTATGCCATTTTTCAACATATAGGTTTCGTTTTTCAGAGAATACTGTATTATCCGGAAAGACAAGTTTATTACATTTACAATTATTTATAGAAATCAGCCGAAATTATGAACAATGCATAAAAAAAACATTCAGTTCGTTCATGATTCTCCAAATAAAATTATGTATCATAACAGAGAGACCTTGCTTAAAAATTATATTCGATTTCATAAAAACAATATGGTTTTTCCTTTGAAAACAGCCTCAGAGTAATTTGTTTATTAAATTTATTTAAAAATTATGAATTTTTGACTAAAATCAAAATATCACAGTAAAGGCCCATTGCTTATACACATTCAATTGACTGTTTTTAAGAAAAATAAATTCACCTACTAAAACATGGTCAAATTATGAATTTATTTATTACTTTTTTTAACAACAATTACTACTTCTTTAGTATTAATAACAAATAACTATATCGAGCCACTACCAAGGCATTCGGAATTTGTTTCTCCGAGAAAACGAAATCTATAACTAAAAAAAGGGCAAAACAATGAATTTGTTTATTTAATTTGTTTAAACAAAAATAAATGAATTTTTAATAATAAATTATCTTATCAATAGGTATTTTTAACATTTCTGAAGTTAATGAAAAAAAAGAATACACTTTACTGAAAAAGGAGAATATTATGCATTATTTAATTAATTTTGTTTAAACTAATAATTCTTATCTTCTAAAATCAACGAATCGCGCAAAAAAACTATAAGCAGGATATTTATTTTCTTTTTGGTAAGGGCACGAAACAAATCTATTTAAAAATTAAAATTTTTAAAAAATTGTTTATTAGTTTGTTTATAAAAATTGTGAACAAATTTTTAAATATTAAATACTGCTAGACATCATTCAAGACAAGTTTTCCCACTAACTGCGTGTACTTTCGCATAAATTGGATAAATTCCCACAAAATTGCATCTTCGATTTTTTTGAAAATGAATTTTCATTCTTAAATAAACAAAAAATTAAAAACTTTTATAAAAATATGCCACGACAACTTTGATAAAAATAGTTTGGGCTAAAATTTAATTTTTCTATGATCACCTCATTTTGCCCCACTGTGCAGCGTATTTTTCAGATTGCAAAAAAATGGGTCGATTCGTGGATAGCTTTAAAATATGAGTCGTCTTGCCGACATTGGATCCGTATATTGCCAGATAGATAAGAGAAAGTAGAGTATAGCGATGGACAATGCTTTGAGTGATCAACTAAACACTTTTTTTTAATAAACCCGCAAATTTAAAAAATCGCTACTTTTAAATTTTCGAAACCATTAGCGAGTTTTTAAGATTTCCAGCTTCAAAAATACTTTATTGGCTCAAATTTTATTCAGTAGGGCTCTTCTTCTGCTGACCCAGATCGTTCTTCTGAAAGATCTCTACCTTCTGAGGAGACTTCACTTCGGGTCAGAAGCAGGTCTCCTCCTGCCAGGTGTCGCCCTTTGAGCATACTTTAGTTTCGACTTGGACGTCATAGAATTATTAGGCCCATTCCCTACATGATTCTTCACCGGGTATTCGAATTTTTCAGATAAACTGCTCCTGTCGATAAACCAATTGAATTTTAAGTACCACGTGGTGCCGCTGTGTCCATGCCAACCGCAGACTGCACTGTTTTAAGAACATCCGCTGGTAAGATTAGAGCTTTATTGGAGGGCAATAGTCATTTAGAATTGGGCTTCTCAATAAGATGGTTCTCAATAAGAGCGCTTGCCCTAATCTGTGCTCAAGCAGAACCCCCACTATCGTGCTTGTTCTGAATGCCAATTGATTCATTTCATGTCCTCTTAATCAAAGCGGTCGGTGAAGTTAGATTATTATTGATGACTTTATCGCTTTGGTAACGCAACGACTCACAAAAAACAATAACAACAAAAAGTGCATCTTTTTTCATTTATCAATCCTTGCAATTTTTTAGCAATAGCTAGTTTCGATTTTAATGACCGAAGAGAGTCGAAGCGTTCTTATCGAGAGATCCACTTACGGTTCGAGCTTTTTGGAAGAGAGTGGGAGTACGACACTTCTAAAAAATTCCCTTCCATACAGACCATGAGCGCTCTTATTGAGAACCCTGACTGTATATAGAGTATATACAGTTAGCAGTTTCTCATTTTATCTATTGCAAATTTCTGAGTCTCTTTATATGGAAATAGATCAAAAAATTATTTTTATTAGTTTCTTTATAAAATATTTTAGGCTGGAAATCATTAGAGGCCTATAATTATTTACCTATAATGCCTGTCAAATAGCAGGTCGTTTGGCTCAAAATTTAAAATTTCGAATTTTTTTATAGTATTTTGGAAAAATGAAACCAAAATATCAAATCTTATCTAATATTCTGTCAAGCCTATTACTTATCTGTCGTCCTTCGACTTAAAATTTAAATTTTCGCTGCATAACATCTCAAAATCTTATCCTATTGAAAAATAGTTCAAACAAAAATTGTAGATATTTTGAAGGGGTTGAATTTTAATTTTATTCTGTTTTCACGTATCTGTCTTTGTTTTGCATAAAACGAAATATTCTATTTTTTAATAACATTTTATATGGATGTAACTATAACCGTTGGTGTAAGAATGTTGCGTAGTGAATTATAAAATTTGTTTGTCTGTTTTGTGAACAATGTTTATCGATCATTTTTTCCGCGCCTTTTGTCGTTTTCCCTAATATGTTTAATTGTTATGTTGATGTATTTTTCACGATTAAAAAATAACTACACATCCTATTAAACAAAGATTTAAAAAAAAATATGTAGCTCTTTCTTAGTTTAACAATTTTCTGCTGTTTATTTTCTTCTTAGTTTGTTTCATCTTCATTCGTATCTCGCATAGTTGCGCACCAAATTGAATTTTTTATTAATTTTTGTGCAATCAAAATTTGATTTTTCGACCTTTTAAGAAAATTCAAAAACTCGTAAGGATAATATTGCAGGACTTAGCAGGACTTTTATTTTCGATGGATTTATTAAATGTTGTAAATGCCATAACTCTGATACTTTTTTTTAAAGAAAAGCTCATAAAAATAAGTTGTTCGATTTTCTGAATACTGCGAATAGGCGTGCATAAAATTTTCGAATCTTAAAAAAATTGGCAAACAAAATTTTTCAAATAATCTGACTTTTGGAATTTCTATACAAAACAGCTGATGACAAAACTCGTTCTTTTTTTCATCGCCTAAAAAAAGTGCGCCAAAACTCGATTTAATCCGTTCTTTTTTCGAGATTTATCGTGTTCCCGGATTGATTAACGGACAGACGTCATCGCCAAAACTTGATTTTACCTTGAGGGGTCTAAAAACGTGGAAATCCGTTGAAAAACTTTGGTCTCAAATTTCGGACAATTCTAATATTTTCTCAATCGTGATTCATGAGATTGTGAAAATGCTTTAAAAACTTTGAAAAATGAAAATAACACGCTGCGAAATCATACGTGTCGCTTTGAACTTAAAATATAAATTTCACCTAAATAAAACTATACAAATAAAATCATGGAGCTTTCTGGAGGGAATAAATTACATAAACGATTTTTGCCTGGTCTTGACAATAAGGCAGGACAGTCATATTATTTGAATAATAAGGAACTGCTTTGAAATTATATCTTGCATCAACGAAGATTGAAAGTTATGTTCTGTATTATATTGAGTCCATAAATAATTATAGAGATAAATTGCAACTTTTAATAATCGGTTGAATCAGCTTTTTTAAAAAAATTATATTTTGTGTGATAATTATAATGAAAGCGACTTAAAGCATGAAAATAAGACACCGAACAGCTGCAATAACGATGTCATGCAGAATGTAAACAAGGTGCGCAGATGTGCGCAAGTTCGTAATAATGAAGGAAATATGGTTCTAAGACAATCCTTCTCATTTATATTCTTTTTATAGAATTTTTGTTTTGCATAAATATCGAAAAACTGAAGACAATACCGGGTGTTGAAGAAAAGCTTCGGATTTTCATGTTGCAGAGATGGCTTCGCAGACAGAGTCTTTAACTAGTAGTGATCATTTATCTGATGCTCCTTGTTCGAAAACTTTTGATTCAACAGAAAGACATTTTTTTTCCTGCAAAATCTCCTTATCCTGCCGAGCTTTCTGTTCGTGCCAGGTCTCGGTCTCCTCCTGGCAGGCATCTCCAGCGCGCCGTTTATGCGTCTCTTCCTGGCAGGCATCGTTCTTTACTCATAGTTGGATTTCAAATTAATGAACTTAGATTTATTCGGGTAACTCCCCTCACGAATCACGAATTAATTTTTCAAAATGTACTTCGAAAATATTATATTATTTGTAATCCAAATTCTAATCTAAATGTTACAAATTGATCGGAATACTTCTACTAAAAGCTTTAATGTTTGTTAATTTATTACAATTCGGCAACATTTAAGTGCAACTTTTTGCAGCAATAAAACAAATCCAAAATTTGCTAGGAATCACTACTGCGCATCCTGGATATATTTTTGAAAAAAGTTCCCAGATAAATGTTTGGGTAGATGAATCCATCCTATCACATGTTAGAGTATAATATCCACCGACGAAACTAAACTGGACCACAGTTATGATTACTCAAAATAAGCGGATTAAAATAAAAAGGTGACTTAAAAATAGGATTCTGAAGTTTGCCTCTATATTTTAGAACCAGCTAATTTAAAAAAAATTAGAGGCTGCTCTGCTAGAATGGTCTCTAGCCGCAAACACATGAGTTTAAAATAATCAGAAAAACATAATTTTTACACGTAACGGAATGCTGACATTTTAGTTTTTCTTTAAATTAATATTATTATATGAATTAGACAAAAAATATACAAAAATTAAACAAATATTTTTTGCGACTAAGAAAAATCCAACAGAAATGGTTCACACGGCCCAGAGTATTTACATTTGGAATCCCCGATTGAAAAAATATATAATAATTTTCAAAAAATAGTTTAATTTTCAAACCAAAAAATATTAATTTTCAACCCAATAATTGGGTTTTCATCCAAAAATGATATATTTTCAATCAAAAGTAGAATATTTGAATTTTCCGTGACAAATTTAAATATTAAAAAAGCCGATATTCAGAAACATGAAAACTAGTTTATAATACAGTAGCTCATTTTTAAACTCAAGACATAAATTTTTAATCCTAATGATGAATCTTCAACTTAAAAAAATTAATTTTAAACAAAGGAGTTTACTTTTAAACTAAGTAAATTTATTTCTAACCTAAAAATAAAATTTTCAGCTAAAATAATAAATATTTAACTTGTATAACTTAACTTTTAACAAAAAAAAAAATTTTTGTCCAAAAATGATAAAAATCCAACCGAAAATGGAATACTAGATTTGCCCTTAAAAATGTAATTCTTGAAAAAAATAGGATTTTCAGGAAAATAGTTACGTAAAAAAATTCATTACCATCCAAAGAAAAAATAAGTTTTTAATCAAATAGCTGATTTTTCTACTTAAGAAATGAATTTTAAATCAAAAAGATAAATATTTAATTTAAAAAAAAAATTAATTTTCAACTAAAATCATGAATATTTAACTGGAATTTTTGAATTTTCAACCAAAAAGAAGAATTTGTAAAGGAGAAAATTGACTTTTGAAAAACTCCTTTTCTACCAAAAAATGGATTTTTTAACAACATACGTAAATTGTCAACGAAATAAAAGAATTTTTAAGTGAAGCAGGCGAATTGACATCCAAATTGTTGAATTTTGAACTAGAAAAGGTCAATTTTTCACCCGAAATAGTTAAATTTTATACAAAAAAAGATGAATGTTCCTTTTAGAAATACTGCTTCTAATCGAAAAACTACTTCTAATTTTTTCTTAATTCTTTTAAAAATTTTAAAGAAAAATGGAACAGTTACATCTTCAGTTTAAAAAATCAATTTTTAACTGAAAAGACATGAATTTTTAATTCAAGAAATTAATTTTGTATTACAATGATGAATTTTTAATCAAAATATGAATTATTTACAAAATAATTGAATTTTTACCCGAAAAAAATGAAATTTATATCGAAGCAATGTCAAATAAATAGCTTTTTTTAACCAAAGAAATGAATTTTTAGGTGAATTTAAAACAAAAAAATGCAATATTTTGAGTGAATTTTCAACTGAACTTATGAATCTTTAAACAAAAAAAAATTTTTAACTAAATACATAAATTTTCAACTAAAAGGACAAATGTTCTTTATAAAAAATATTTAATCTTTCAGTTAGCAAAATTAATTTGCAACCAAACAGGAAGTGAATTAAAAAAAAAAAAATGTTTATTTTTAACCAACAAAATTAGTCTTTCAACCAAAAAGATGATGTTTCAAGTAACGAGAGTACTCTTCTATAAAAAAAGACGAATTTTAATGAATACTTAAATTTTCTGCCAAAATCTATAAATTTTTATCGAAAAATAAAAGAGTTAAATTTATAGTAAAAAAATAATTTTCTAAAATATTAAAGTGAATTTTTAACGAAATATTATAATTTTTAACCATGAAGATTTTTCTATCGAAAAATATATGCTTTCCACAAATATTTGAACAGTTACATTTTCAGTTAAAATCGTAAAAAAAGAACTTTGAAAATAAATACTTTTTCTAAGAAAACAATTTTCTAAATATGAACAAAATTTTTACATTTTCAATGAAAATTTGTATAAAATTTTTTTATACGTAAAGTTGTCGCAAAAATTCTAACAAATTTGTGAGTAGGAGAATTTCTTCCTTCCCAAGAATTTAGTTAAAAAAGATTAGTTGCACAAAAATATTCTTTGAAACATAGAAATTAACCATTTTTCAGAACCGTGCAAAAGTTATATGAAAATTCTTTTGGCTTCCCTAATATTGAGAACATTAAAAATCGAAATAAAATTTTTCCAGTCTCTCAATTTTATATAATTTTTATTAACAATTTATGGAAACAAATAATCCAGTGTTTCGGTTTCTTTTAATAAAGAATTATTTTGTGCTAAAGTTGTCAAAATTTGTTATCAGACTGATATTTGGTAACGAAAAGTGGTAATAAATTAAAAATGTATATACTTGTTTTAAAGCTATAAACAGTTTAAAAATTTGTCATGGCCCATTAATAGACTAATAGTCATAAATTAATACATTTAATTGGAGTTATGTTTCCTTTTTGTACATATACTTTTTATTGCGTAAAATACAAAATTCATATTCAAGTGATAATTGTAGAATAAAATTATAATGAAATGTAAATATCTGAGAAGGACAAGTTTCACTCTTTTGCTTGTAATCCATGTGATAACGAACATAGAATATTTATCTTATATAATGTTAAGAATCTCTCGAATATTCTTCATTGGCAGTCTTAAACGAATTTAAAATAATATATTAATAATTTTTGTGCGTGATTACATAAAAAATGAGGATTATTCATATTCACATTCTATCCTTTGTGGTTATCCTCAATCTTATTGGTAAATATAATAATCTGTAATTTCAAATATATATTTTAAGCTACACGCAGACCATAATTTACATAATTTACATATGCGTTTTATTCCAATTTCCTTTGTCTTTCAAACTTTATCTGAATTTGCTCCAAAAAGCTAATCCAATCTCAGACTGAACCAAACTGTTCACCTGCAAAATTGTATAATCTCAACTTTGCACATTGCACCATATGTGCACACGTGTATATATGGTACCCTACTAACTGGTAAAGTGTACTTTTGGGACCCTAGTAACTGGAAACGTGCTCTTATGGTACCCTACTAATTGAACACGTGCACATATGGTACCCTCCTAACTAGACACGTGCACATATGGTAAGTGGATAAGTGCATATATGGTATCCTACTGACAATGTAGTGCAAATATTGTGCACTACTAACCGTGCACGTCAAAATTTAGACCTACAAGAATGCAAGTGTGCGACTAGATGGGTTTACCTGAGCAGGTCGTGGCATTTACTTCTAAATAAGCACATATATGGAACCATATTAATTTTGTGCGTACACTATATTAGAATCGATTTTTATCTATTGTTTTTTATTATGAGAGCTCGAGGGTCAAGCTCGACTGACGGTGAGTTATACTAGGAGCGTTCAAGGTCAAAAGAACATTTATTGACACAAATATGCATGGCTTTGAATAATACCCCAGACATGTAAAACAGTAGCATCATTCAATTGCTTAAAATTTGTGATGTCAAACTTAAGATTTTTCTTTAGACAACTTTTCTTAACGCAGAGCCGCTGGTGATTCGAACTAGACGCATTTTTTTATTGCTGCGCCGTCGAAGTGATCTAAAACTTAAGTTAGCATTAAGGTAACAATGTCGAAATCGAAACAAATTGACGTACGAACTATGTTCTTGATCTGGGAAAAAATGTTTGCAAATCTGAACTAAAATTACATCAAAATGAATTCAGTAACTTCAATAGAGAACTCTCATATAATGTCCAAATTGAGCCGACTTTACTTGCGAACTTAGTTCGCGATTGGAAAAGTTCAGTTTACAAGTCGGAACTGAGATAAATTCAAAATCAAATCGCAAATTTGAATGGATTAAATGTGAATGATTCCCTAATTGAACCGAATTAAAGGGGTTTCCTGATCTACTAACATACGATTGATTCCTTTAAGAAAAGTGTAATCCTCTAATTCATGTTGCAGACTTGTGTTTGCAGCTCGAGTGTCTACCTAATGGCGAACCCATTCCTGGTGTTCCTCGTTCCGGAACTTCTGATTCCCCGGACAAACATTCTTCTCTTGAATCATCTCTTGCACCTGCCGAGCCTACTCTTCGTGCCAGGTGCATGTCTCCTCCTGCCAGATCTTATTCTCCTGTTAAACCTTCTCCTTCTGCGAAGCCACTTCTTTCTGTCAGTTCCAGGTCTCCTCCTGCCAGATCTCATTTTCTGCCCGAGCCTTCGACTCCTGCGGAGCCTTCTTTTCGTGTCAGGTCCAGGTCTCCTATCAGGATTCGAACTCTCTTTATACTAGGATATCAAATTCGGCACATTAGATTTCTTAGGCTTATCAGCAAGAAGCATCCCCATCGGATATTCGAAATTCGTAGATACATTTTCCCTGCCGATTTACCTATTGAGTTGAGAGGACCACGTGGTGCCCTAAGGCCAGTACCAAACGAAGAGCGAATTGTTTTAACAACATCCACTGGTGATATAATGGCTATATTGGAGGGTAGTAGTCATCTTCGTGGAATATATACATCAAGATATCAGTCTGCCAGGCGGGTAAAGCTAAACACGGACAGCGGATCGATTGCAGAGATGACAGAAGAAGAAATCCAGCAAACTCCCTTAGGCAGTCGGTACCCAATATCAAAGAATTTCAGAATTATACATACAAACGACATGCCTCGTAATTACTTTAATTTGAATTAAAAATGTAAAACTAAACGATAGCAGTTTTATAAATTTGAAGTAGTAATAACAATTAAAGATTCAGTATGTTATGTATCTCAAGCCTGAATTCTTTTTAAAATTTTTCATTCTCTCTTTTTCGGCCACAGAGAAAAGAAAGTAACTTATTAGTTTTTCACCAAAAAAAATTTATCGTAAAATCATAATAGGCCTATAATAATTTACCTGTAAGAATTTTTAAATAGGAGAGACCGACCCACAGTAGAAAAAAGATCGCACAGAATTTAGCTCTATCTTTTGGTAGCAATAAAGAAATATTTGCGTTCTGAAATCATAGTCCAGGTGTCTGGTAGTTTTGCACTGCCTTAAATAGCTAAAGTTAGCCTGATATTCAAATTTTGTTTGAATTTTCATCTTGTGCGCGTTTCCAAATTTGTTATGCGAATTTAAGAATGAGTAAATATTTTTTGAAGCACTTGGTCTCATTTTATAGAGGAAAGCCCGTACTTAAATTACATTTTTTTCTGAAAAAAGTTCTTCTATTTTCGCTGCGCTGGGAATAGAACCACATAAATTCCGAATACCTTCCGGGTAATTTCCCATTAAGCCACTAGCGAGATCGAGAGAAGAATCCTTTTTCCGAAATACACACATTATTGTACCTGGTGTTATAAGTAAAAATTTTCAAGTGATCTGTATTGTCACAAGAGAATTAAGAAATTTTTTCTAAAAAAAGATGTTCTATTTTCCCTGCGCTAGGAACCGAACCACAGAAATTACGATTTTCGGACAGGTGCTTTTCCATTATGCTACTAGAGAAATCGAAAAAGGAAACCTTTTTTCAAAAATACACGCATTATTATGCTAGATGCTACAAGTCAAATTTTTCAATAAATCTAAAGTATCGACAGAGAATAACAGAAGCTTTTATCGTCTTCACAGACTAGATAGAGCTATGAATTAAAATTTTGTAAAATTTAATTTAATAAATTTTGTTTTACTTTAGTTTAACAAATTAAATTCATAGGTCCATTTGGTCTGTAAGGACGTTAAGAAATAAAAAATTCACTTAAAAATATTACAAGACATCGCCCCATCTTGTCTATAAAGACGTTAATAAATTATGTTATTCTCTGATGATAATACAGATTCCTTGAAAATCCAAAACTGGTTAAAATGGGAAATAAATTTTTCATCCGATTTCAGTAAGATGACGCTAGATGTTCCACATTGCTTAGGAGAATTCAAGAAACAGTAAATATTTTTGGA
>JAAAKG020095472.1:0-16121 GCA_010014905.2 Druon quercuslanigerum
CCGGGCGTTTATATGTATTGCATCCACGAGGGAACGTGGTGGGGGCCGAAAAAATCCACGATCTGGCTTCACTGATAGAAGCACTTTGAAGAGCGAAATAGCAGACGCTAAAGCTTTCGTAGAAACACTCTGCACTAAATTTAAAAACCGGAAACCTCACGCATTTTATGCAAAACAACAAAGTTTGTTTATGAAGCACCTTAAAGTTATAATAAAAAAAGGAAAGTACTTCATTTTGCTTGACTTTGCTCAAAATTATGCTTTCATGGTTCAAAATGCTGCAAAATCTTTCCATCCGAATAATAATCAAGGAACTATATATACAGTAGTTATTTATTCAGGTTAGAGACCGTGCTCCAAGGAATTTCCGCTCTTCCTCATCTTCTGGAACATAAGAAGTGGGAGTACACGATGTACTCGTTTCGGTTGCGTTGGGATTAGTTGCTTTAAGGAATAATGATCGTAGCTTCTGAAGCCTGCAGCTTCTTACACTGAAGCTGTGTGCACATTTCAAAATCTCATCAACGAGTACCTCAAGAAGAAATTCAGCGTTGTTAACAAAATTTATTATGTGACAGACGGAACTGCGCAACATTTTAAACATGAATCTGCCTTCACAAATCTGTTAAATCACAAAAAATATTTTGCAATTTCTGCAGAAACACATTTCCAGACAACTGCACGTGGAAAAGTTCCAGGTGATGGGATTAGTGGAAATTTGAAAAGACTTGCGGCAAAAGCTAGCTTGCAGCTCTCAGCACAGAATCCAATCCTAACTGCGATGGAGTTATTCGAATAGGCTAAGAATCATTTAAAGGAAACAGTAATTCTTCTCAGTTCGAAAGAAGATCACATAGGCATGGCCAAAACACTTTCAACTGAAAAACAACTTATTCGCAACAGAACATGATCTATTTCCGAAGACAGTCAAAAAGGCTCAAATTCAGAAAAGAAAACAATGCGCGAAAAAAGTCGAGCTTAATAAATTATGATGAATTTAGTGCAGCTTCACTGAAGAATCATGCATACAAACAGGTCCCCGGTAGGACTGGCCGACCTGTCGAAGCGCGCGAGGAAGGGTTTCGCTCGGATATCTTCGCTTAACTACGTAACTATTTTCAGTCCCAAAATACCAAAGAAAATTTTAATCGAAAAAAGTCAAGCTTTCGTTTAAAACTACTTTAAAAAAATAAACACTGCCCGAAGAGTAGAAAATGTTAAATAAACACTCTACATAGCCATTTGTTTCTAAAAATTAAAAAATTGAAAACAATAGATTTTACAAAATGAAAGAGCATGAAAAACTCTTCAGAAATCATTTATCGAAAATTTCATTCGCATTTGTAGAAAGAAAGTTATGACCATTTAAAAATTCCCGTTTTGCCCACGGAATGTAAATTTCACCCCCGGTAGTTCGAGACGGGATAGTAGTGAAAGTCTATACATTAATGGGTATATTATTATCAAAGTTGGGTCTGTTCAGGAATAATCCCCCATATATAGATACACTTCGTATAGCTTAGTAGCGGAGGCACGTAATCTGCAGTATGCATAGGTGATGTAAACAATGTACAGGATGCATCAGGATTGTTTTTTAAACAAATTTATGCAATTAGGAATAGCAGAATCGTCAGGTAAATAAATAATAATTTTTTTGGTTAAATATACAAGTAGTTAAACAAAACATTCAAGTTTGTGTGCGAGTTATGAAAAATGAACCTAACTTCAGAATATACGTACATTTTTTACTTATTTATCAAAAATGTTATCAAATAAAATATGATGCATAAAGTGTGTGGGTTTCTCATTTTAATTTTCTAATTTATTGAATTAGAGTGAAGATCCTTTCGGCTATGCTGATTAAAGTTTTTGGTAAATATTTATATAATAAAATAAAAAATGATGTGAATTTGTGTTTTTTTTTACTTTTTATATTCAATTTATTTAAATTAAGTAAGCATCCCCCAGGTGCGTGGGTTAATAGCTTGTGGTATTTATTTATTTCAATAAATAAACTGTCCACCGGGTGTATGCGTTAATAGCTAGTAGTTTTATTCATTTATTTTAATAAATTTCTAGTTGTGTTCATATAATTTTTTTTTAAATCGTTCCGAACTCGGAGAACCAGCACAGTAAATGGCGGGATCCGGCTAGGTTGCCACACTACCACCGGACCCTCTGTATTCCACTACTTAGGAATTTGAAGAAAAAACATATTTTCTAAACTCAATGTGGCAGCGACAAAATCAGAGTTGTAAAGTCCGTCTGCAGATATATAATTTCTATGAAAATGACGTTTACTAATTCAGTACCAAACTGTAGAAGAAGTAATTATAAGTTCAAAGGAAGACGATCTACTTTTAGATCGCTGAATGATCCTATTTTACGAACAGCAAGGGAATCTTGTGTGTCTGGTGTAATTTTTATCCTGTCAACAGTTTACGTATGTGAAAGTAATTTTTTGGAGGATGATATTATTAGAGACTCTCGAATATGATCAAGAAGAGTAGATTATTTATCGTGCTCTGTTACAAAATCCTCGTTAAATTAATAGTGACAAACCGACAAAAATTAATGATTAAGAGAACTCTTGCTACAATTTCTTGAAAATAGATTAATTTTACCAATACATCCATATTATTTAAATTATTAAATACATATCGAAATATTAATTTAATTAAATTTAAGTTTAAAATTGAACTATCACTACTATACTATTAAACCACTAGTGGACATTTTTGGAATTAACCAGAAGCTTCCGTAAAGATATACACTGATCTGTAAGAGATGTCGTGATAGTCTTATGAATCGAAAAAAAATCCCTACGGCATTTGTTTCTGAGGCGCACTACTCCATCACCTTTACAAAGTATTATGTATATTATGAATTTCTCTCTCACGAAAACTACACTTTCGACAATGTAGGTTGTCCCCACTCTTCATGTTAGTGTACATGTTCAATAACTTCTTCTGCCGATGCATACGAGATAACACAGTAGGGTTCCGTGCCAATCAGGGGCTGTGAAGCTCCCACGTTAGCGATCCTCTTGAATACTGCTGTTAGCACCACGAATGCGACAGGAATTCAAGCCAGCAGCCTGACTAGTATTGGAAGGTATTTATTGTCGATCACTTTAATCTTAATTCCCGCCCAAGGTTTTAACCCACCAACAGCTTCAATGAGCCAAGTTCAAGATACTTCGTGTTAAGAAATGGCGATAATAGCACAATTTTTGAAGGTGCGATCTTCAAATATTAAGATGACTTTACCAGTTTGCACCCTATCGAGTTTCTTCTCTACTGTCGCTTCAATTCTGCCGTGCAAATAAAAACGAACGTACCTTCAATTTTGGTCTAAATTGAGATAAAGTCGTCAGTACTTTTATCAAACTTGCCTTATTTAGACGTGTATAAGAACAATACGAATTCAAAGTAAAAGATACTTAACTGCGAAAATCTATTTTACCATATCTGCAACATCATCAAGAATGCAAATGTGAAAAAGTGTGTTTGCGAGATAACAGGTTACGCATACGTAAGCCAAAATTTGTACCTATTTTTATTAATATAAATGAACTCTAAATTAGTAGCAGGTCATTTATATCTCACGTATGCGTTTTCACAATATTTTTTATCATTTTTTAGCAGATACGGTTTTCTTAATTACAGCCGAGATTGTAGCACACAAACTGTAACTGAAAATGAACACAAAAAAAAAAAAAATAATAGAAATACGTTTATCTTGTCACAAAATTTAAAAATGAATTTTTTTATTCAGAAAGCCAGTGTTTATTTCCAAAAATGGAAAAAATATGTTTGTAGTATGTTTAAATAAATTTTTGGTGCCAGCGTATAGTTGCCTATGATGCCGATACGCTCATTTTCATTTGCATGGCAAAATTGCCTTGATCTGGTCGTATCGAGTTTGGTTAATGTGAACCCTTCGGTGTCTATGGCCACTGTTAGAAGACTTTGAAGTGCCTGACTGTAATAGACTGTTGGATCTCTCAGCCGTATATTTTTCTGATAAGTTAGATCGTTCAGTTTACTGCTGCCACAATAAGGCATCTCTCGAATCCCTATATAGCTCGTTGTTACGTTCGATTGATTTAAGAATTTACTTCTCAACGATTTTCTAGCGTTTTCCCGATAATTTAGCTTGTCTTGGTTTTATCATTGGGTTTGACCCCTGGAACCTGCATCGCACGTTGGTCCACCTGAGTCCCTACCTCCCGCAGTTCATGGGTAACTCTCAGATGGTTCCTCACTTAGACATTCCGAATTATGCTTAAAGGCTTCCACCTCGAAGCTGCTTACCAGATTATTGGCAGATGAATGTTTGGAATACCTGACTTGCAGACGGCAACGCAAAGGACGGACAAAATTCAATCCTGGCTTTACTGCTGATAAACCGGTTGCCGATTTTTAAGTACTCGTCGATGGATTCTTCTACCTTATGACGAACGGACGGCTCAGGTGAGATGAATACTGATTTCTTTATCTCCCTTTGTATCTGCAGACCAAGGATGTCCATGGATAGAGCAAAGAGGGAAAATTTGTCACTCGTAAACCCGCTCTCTTGCTACAATATGCAGAGAGCGAACTAGCATGCGACAAAGGGCGCGGAGAAACGCTCGAAGAAAGGAAAGACAAGTGAGTTAGGGAACTATCCGTGGAAATCTCTGTTATGGGCCTAACTCGGGCTTAATTCCGGATGCAAGGGGCCGCAAGAATGTATGAACTGCCTCCATTCTTTTACCCATAATATTTATTACATGCAAATATTATTTCAAAGCTCCAAAATTTTTTTAGGAGAAATTGATCTCAAAAATTCGCTGTCAGAGCATAGCTCAACCAAAAAAATGTAAGTGAATACTCGGTTATTTCTCTGTACCTTATTTTCAGGTATTTTACGCAGAGATAGGTCGTAACAAGAAATTTTGTACTATACTGTCTGGACAAAAGAAAACTCATATATTTGATGAATTATTTGTTACCATATACTGAAAAATAGAAAGAGGTATGAAATATTCGTTTAATAATATAATTTTCGCAATAATTGACTGTCTATAGAATTAATCATGCATAATTATTGCTCACTTGGCCAGTTTCAATAATGGAGTTAGCTGCCTTTGAAGATCACAAAAATTCGATGTTATTGAGTTACATTTGAGTGGAAGTACTGTCTGATTTTTTAAACAAATGTTCAATTTTGACTGTTGCTTATGATCCAGTAATGTGCCATTATTTGTAGAAAATTTTTATTTTAATAAATAATTTGTTAGTTAGATTTTTTCTGATGTGCGAATTTGTAAATTTTCTTGATTTTGAAAGAAAGATTATTCTTTTATTACGGCATATTAATTAGGGCTTGAATTTAATGGCAATTAGAATTAACATTAATTAATTAATTGTTTAGCCACAAATTACTTATTATTAATGCGTTCTGAATACTATGACAGTTTAATTAGTTTTCAAAATCAACGTAGCTATTTTATTAAACACGTCTGCTTTAGTGGGTAGATTTAAGGTGAATTTCAGATGGAATTAATAGTTATTATTTATAACAAATGTTAATTTTTACTAATATTGCACTAGTCGGGTATATCCATTCAATGTTTTACGGATGTCTGTCTGTTTAAGAAACATTAATTAATTTTTTTATTAGCCAGAAGTTAAAAGTCAAGCGCTCACATTCTGGTTGAAATGCTAGCTTATTTTTACAACTAATGTTAACTTTCAACAAATATTGATTAGGCGTGGATGCGTTTTCAACATTTGGGGCTGCTTTGTGTTCATATAAAATCTAATTACATATTTTTTTATCACTTTTATGCAACCGGGTACTTAGTAAGTAATTTTTAGTTGGAACTGCTGCCAGTTAATTATAGTAAATGTTATCTTATATCAGAGATTAGTGGTGAATATATAATTTAATGTTTTTTGGTGTCGACCAGTATAGGAAGGATGCGAGAGGTGGAAAAATTTTTCGATCATCTGGTGTAATGAAAGCTCGTCTATTGAGCTAAATTTAAATGTTAATAAAATATACATAAACTTTTTCTTGATTCGATTAACAAGCATTATCAGTTATATATCATAAGTTATATATCATACTTAGGACACCTCTTTCAAATCTAATGATGCTTCTTGATCGCATCAAGCGAAACGTCTATGTTTACTTTATAATCATTGAAATTTAGCTCAATATAAGAGCTTATATTAAACCAGACCATTGAGAATTCTTTCCATCTCTCAAATTAGTGATAAAAATTTGATGTGAATAATATCAAGCAGTCCAACAAAAAAATGACTTGTAATAACACCTTCACTTGCAGGTAATTAAGAAGATACCTAATTTGAACTTTCAATTAAAGAAGTAGTCTAAATATTTAAAATAACATTGTAGATCCATAAACACTGTCAAAATTGAACATTAGTCATCATTTATAGCTGCCACGCATGTAAATAATATCTAATTTCAGTTTTGAACCCAAAAAAGTTGCGAGAAATATTCTAAGTTTACTACTAAACTATAAACAATTGTCAAAAGTTAACATTTGTTATAAACAATAGGTAGTAGCTCAACCTGAAAGCCAGCTGCCTGCTTCCCAGCGATCAAGAGCGAAAGCGGAAGCTCTAAGGTACAGCGTCCGGGACGCCGCACCGCGAATATGGATTTAGTGGTACGCAGAAGGTCTCTTCGGCCTACTAACTTCCAGATCATATAAATGGCTTTCTCAGGTGTAAGAATGAACATCTTCACGATTTATATGCTGCTTCATAACTCTTCAAGAACTTTCACTATTTTGGGTGAGTCTATGTAGTTATAAATTGGTTGCTATGACCGCAGAGGAAGAGGTTTTTATATAAAAACTATACGGGTTCAAGCGACTAGAATCTGGTTCCTAATCTTATTGTGACGTTTTTGTTCATAAATCGACTACTCCTATGTTAGCAGTTTTTAAACGTCATGTTGCTAATAAAACAGTAATTCAACTTCTGCGTCAATAAAAAAGTAATTCTCCATTAGCGTTAATATTTATATTTATCGCTGTTTTCACCAATAAGAACGTAAACTTTTTTTTAATTTTCCGAAGAAGCAAATTAAACTTTATGATTCATTTAACGTGATTCTTTTCCATTTTGAATCAAAACAACATTAGCAGAAACAGATTCATAGGTCTGTTATATGATTTTTTTTAACTTCTTCTTGAGTGAAACCGCTATTTAATCGTAGCCACGGACTAAGTCAACTGACTCATGTGATGATATTTGAAATCTTTTGTGATGATGTTGTAAGTACAAAATTAGGAGCAGGCTGTAGTTTGGAGTTCATATATAAGCGCTGTTATACTTAAACAGAGACCACGAGAGATGGCGATGACAAGAGTTTCTTAGAGTTACCATCTGCCGCTACACAGGTTTCTAGTCGCTTTCTTCCTGATGAAAGAGAAAGTTTGATAAAATGATAAAGGTGTTTAATAAAATCGCCTTTTGAGCTGCTTTCAGTACCATACTGACTTCTTAGCTCGCTATACTTATGGATCCTGGTTGTCTAGGTTGCATGTAAATTTCGGCCAAGTGGATAAGCAATGTCAATGATGTACACTCTTCTACCTTCATTTTCTTGGATCATGATATCAGGACGATTTTCTAGGATGTAATTATCCGTCGGAATGTTAGCATCTCAATTTAAGATGTAATTTGCGTTTTCTAAAGCAGACATTAAAACCTATCTCTAGAAAAGCATTCATTTTGGCAAAAATACTAGATTCAGGGCAAGCTGCTGATGTATAATGCCCGCCACATAATTATGTTTATGAATGGGGCATTATTGCTGAACTGACCCAGCTTTAAAAGTCATGTCTTTCGATTGTCTTCAAATTTTTAGAGTTTGTTTGCCTATATGATAGACGTATACCCACCAATTTATAGACTTTCACTACCATCCCTCCTCGACCTACAGGAGGTGAAATTTTTATCCCCCGGACAAGACGGAAATTTTCAAATGGTCATAACTTCCTTTCTACAAATGCGAATGGAATTTTCTATTAATAATTTCTAAAGGGTTTTTCATTTTCTTTTATTATGTGAAATATATTGTTTTTAATTTTTTAAATTTTAATAGACAAATTGCCCTGTAAAATGTTTGTTTAACATTTTCTACTCTTTAAGCAGTTTTTAATTTTTTTAAAGTATTTGTGAACGAAAGCTTGACTTTTTTCCGACAAAAATTCTTGTTGGCAATTTGGGACTTAAAATAGTTATGCGAAGATATTCTAGCGATACCCTTCCTCGCGCGCTCGGAGAGGTTAGCCAGTCCTACCGGGGACTTGGTTGAATGCATGATTCTCCAGCAAAGCTGCACTAAATTCATCAGAATTTTTTTTTTAGTTGCAATTGTGCGTTCTTATTTTAAATAAATGCGTTGTACTTTAGAGTGCCGGGAATTGTAATTGCTTCAGTGAATCTAGTTTTTAGTTGTTTGGTCATCTCTATGTGATCTTCTTATGAAGTGAAAAGAATTACTGAGCGCTGCAAGCTAGCTTGGGCCGCAAGTCTTTTCAAATTTCCACCAATCTCGTCACCTGGAACTTTTCCATGTGCAGTTGCCTGGAAATGTGTTTCTGCAGAAATTGCAAAATATTTTTTGTGATTTAACAGATTTGTGAAGGCAGATTCATGTTTAAAATGTTGCGCAGTTCCGTCTGTCACATAATAAATTTTGTTAACAACGCTGAATTTCTTCTTGAGGTACTCTTTGATGAGCTTTTGAAATGTGTACACAGCTACATTGTAAGAAGCTGCAGGCTCCAGAAGCTACGATCATTATACCTTAAAGCAACTAATCCCAACGCAACCGAAACGAGTACATCGTCTACTCTCACTTCTTATATTCCAGAAGATGAGGAAGAGCGGAAATTCCTTGGAGCGCGGTCTCTAACCGCGGATGATCTTACGAAGCAGGTAGTAGTATTCCATAATATTACCATTTGACGGTGTCAAGAATTCTATTACGTAAACCATCTTCGTCTTTAAATCTTGGAGGACAATATGAGGCTTTTTAGTAATGATAATTTGAGTGGCAGAGAATGCGAAATCTCAGTAGATCTTACACTGATCATTCTCCACCACGGATTCGAGTTTTCCCTGAGCGTACGGCCAGAAGGGCATTAGATCAACGCCACAGATGTGCCGCAGATAATAATATAACACTTTAAGTGTGGCATTGTGTCTCTCTATGTACCCGCAACATGCATACTTTAAACATCCGCTGAGAAGATGTTCAAGTATTGTGGCTCTTGGAAACACGGGCGGCAGTTGGTAATCGCCTGCAGGTAAATTCATTGTGCGCTCACGGTAACCCAACTCTATCTTCATAGCAAAAATAAAATTCAGTCTCCTTTCTGAATACAGAATAGTTCAGAAATATGTTAGACTGACCCATCGATAGCTCTTATTTACGTATAATGCCATAAACTGAAGCTGAGCAAAATGCTCATGAGTCTTACTCAGGCGCACTGAAGTACCATTACTTCTATTCTCGCTATTCAGGGATATCGCGTTCTCTAAAACTGCAGAGTTCAGATTTTAAAGGTCAACATCTTGAGGCAGCAAATCGGGGAGAGGAATATTAGCTTTATCTAATGTTTCCGTCTTAGGAAAGACTTTCAGGTGGATTTTAGATATCCTAGTTCTCATGTTGGCATTATCGGCTCTCTGCACAGGTGGTTTTGCTGGAGCGGTGGTATATTCGTTGGAGGATTTTGCTCTTGTTTTTTTTTCGTTTTTTTTTTTGACAATACATATCTCCCTTTGCATGAAAAGGATACCTGACGCTATAAATACTGGCGCGTTTTATGAGTATGTTCTGGGTGCATATTGACCCAACGTTCATTAAACCTCTACGCATAGCCTCTTCGCACCAATGAGATTACTTGCCAACAGGTAAGGATGTGCTTCTTGAGTTGGTCCGATCATTTAAAACGTTGTTGCCGCGTTTGTCCGTGCTCGTATTCCAACTTCAACCGACCAGGCCCTTTATCTGAGAGATGCCTGTTGTGGGTGGCACAACAGCCTAGGTGGCACAAAATTCCTTTCAAGGTGCCGTAATTTTCCTGGGACATTGCTATTCACATCATCGCTATTATATCCAGATGTGGTTTTAGTGGATCCAGTACTTGATGTTAATTATCCCTAGCACCTTCGCCTTGAGCTTCAGTCAGGTCGTTGATGTCCATATCTTACAAGGTGAGTTCATTAACAGGAATCAGCTTTTCCACTTCCATTTTTAGAGCAGATTGTTTTTACAGCTAAAAACAATCTGTTTACGGATATTGAGTTTTTTGTTTTGCTATATTCTGTTGATTTATTCTGGTGGCTAGCTCTGGGTACTTAAGTAAGAAGTGTCAATGATGTTCTCTCCTTAAACTTTTCCTACTTTTCTCTCACAAAAAATAAAGATGCAGAACATCTCTGTTGTTATGTAGTCCAGTCAAATTAGCTTGAAAACGTGCCATTCTAGACAAAAATTTATAAAGCTTTGATATCTTTCGTGCGTGTTTCCTAATGGCATCAGAATTAAATATCAAAAGAGTTACCCGCGGGCAATTCATTTCGAAAAGGGTGCATCTACCGATAAAATATTTCAATAAAAGAAAATAGTACGTAAAATTCTTAAGAAGAAAAGTTATTTGCATTTTTGTTATGCGGGTCACAGTTCCCGTGTAGTCCACCCTTTTTGTAGAGGGTGAGTTGGAGCTCGAATTCCGTGCTCCTTCTCTTGCAGATATCTCGAAATAGTGTGTCTTTTCGGTCATAATGTATAGAACTAGAATTGTGGATCAGACTATAAACTTGCTCCTTAATTTGTCGTTATTTAAACAAATCAACATCATATAAAGGTTATTCCGAAAAAATATCAGTCACTCATTTTATGAAAAATTCATTAACTAATATGTATGTATGTATAATGTATTAAGTAATTAATTAATATAATTTTTAATATTTTTAACAATACAGTTAATTTATAAGTAATTATTTAATGATATATAAGTTTTTAGTGGTAGCAGTAATAGTAGAAGCTATGATTGGTAGGAATGTTGTAACGACTGTCAAAAGTTTTTTAAAGAAGTTCACCTTTTAATTAGCACTTGTCGCATCAGCACGCTTTCTTAGTTTTTTTAACACACACAAAAATTGGATAAACGTACAGTGTATTTAACAAAAGTTAGGCATGTTTTATACATTTTCGTTATTTTGAAAAAAGTCACGTGATAATAGAACCCCCTTCTATCCCCCCGATCAGCAATACTATCACGGATATTCATGTGGGGGGTTGGGAGTGGAAATTTAGCGAAAACCCGACCACGTGATTTATAAACGGCTCCTTTCTTAAGGCGCTAGGGTATTTCGCTTTATTTATATAGAATTGGCATGTTTAATCTAATTTCCCAGGCGGAAATATTATGTATAGTCTATAGATCGTATAAAGTATTATATATAATATTCATGTGTTACATATATTTTTTGTATAAACAGATTTAATATTATATATAATACTTCACACTATGTATACACTATATACAATTTTTCTGCATGGGTTTCTAGCGATTTTCTCGGATTATTCTGAATTTTTATGATATTTTAGATTTTGAAAAATATTTAGATTTTTTAAATCTTTTATTTACTTTCGAATTATTATTTTTTTCGCCTTTTATAATAATTAAAATATGCCATTTGCTCCCATTCCTTGCATTTTTTAAAACTCACAAAAAATTAGGAATTCCGATTTCATACTTTTTAGGAGATCTGCAATCACGATGATTTTTTTCATATTCCTTTGGCCTTCAAAACAAAATCCGCCTAAAAACTCCCAACCCTCCCCTAGAACTTTCTTGCACATACCTCGAAATTGCGTGTGTTTTTGTTGTATATATGTATACATGGGACTTAAATTGTAGAGCAGACAATTATATGTAAATATTTCTAAATAATTTGCTTTCATTAAAATATATATAAAGATTATATCAACATTATTCCAAAAATCTACTGCACACTGGCAAATGATTTGTAAGATCTAGTTAAGAAATTGTTATTAGCTTTCATGATCATCAACTGTGTCTGGCACATTACGGAACATTTTAATTCAGCTTTTACGCATCCATAACGTTTACCGCATCCCATTTTACAGGAATAAATGATCAAATTCATTATATGAGACGGAGCTGGTGCCTTAGTAGTATACACTGGTAATAGACTATTGTTGCCTCTTCCTACCCTTAAACTTCTGGTTAAGAAACTTTTCCACGCCATGTTTGAGTTTGATGATAGAATCAATAAGAGTGTTGTCGAGCTGCTACAGGATTTGGAGCAAGTTCAGATGAAGATACAACCTGACTGGAATAAGTCACAGATTTGTTAAAGCATACGTATCGGTATTTGCATATACGTGTTTTAGAAGATTTAGCATTGTACAATGCAAGAATAAATTGCTCTCCAGTATCTGATATACTTCACAGTAAATAGAATTGGAGTTGCTAAAACTTTGTACAATATCTTGGAAGGATTAATTTTTATTGATCAATGTAATTGTTATAATTTTTCCTTGCCCGAAAATGCCGGAGGTCGTATCTTTCTTTTAGGAACAGAATATACTTTTCCACAGGAGAAAGAGCAATAACCAATGCGAGAAGATTCACATCCTGACTAACTACAACTTTTTTATTCCGATGAGATCCACTCATTGCGGTCTGCACAATTAGTACATCAGCCCCTTAGCACATAAATTATACTGCGCTTTATCAAAATTAATTTTTTCTTTAATTAATTTAAACTATTCTGAGGAGCTACATTGTCTCAAAATTTTTGCAGATTTTAAAAACATCCCTCCAAATTTCGATTCTGTACACGATGATGATGTTCTTGAACGTGATGAGTATGTTTGAAAAATCGGTGATTTCTGCCAATCTATCTTCCGAGTCTATCCCTCAAATTCAAACATGGCGAGGAAAATTTTTAGAACAAGAAAAGTGGGGTTCAAAAAAAAAGGCAATAGTATATTATGCACCTGGGGGAGAAAAAGAACTTTTTTTAAGAGTGTTTGTTTACAGAACGAGTTGCAGCCAATATAATATATTTTTTATAACAAATAGACGATTTGTGACATTTCTCGAAATACAATTATGATTTCAGCTCATATTAGATGTTGAATAAAGGAAACATTATGTACGGTAATTTTAAAGGTAATTTATGGTAAATTCTTCAAATTTCCTTAAAGTCAACTTTGAAAATTTTTATAAGGTTCCGGAAATTTATACATTTTTTGGTAACTTATGGTGATATTACGGGTAACTTATGATAACTTACTATAAATTACCCAAAATGAAATTAAAACATCAATCACTGCCTTCAGTCTGAGCATCTGTTTTTGGCGACTCCTCGTCTTGATTACCATGTCCTGGATGACAATGGCTTCAATCACGATCCACTTTAGGAAATTGTAACGTTTCGGGGTGTTACTTGTTCAGTTCTTTACCTCTCTATTGAGCAGTTAAATGTTTAGATTTGAGATGTCCATCCTTTTTTAAATGAACAGCTGCAAATTTTTAATTGGATGTACAGTTAAACGCTAGAGATGTAGTCGTGGAATGATATGTAGGTCCCATCTTGGAAATATTCGCGCAATTGCGTAACCTGAGAATCACACAATCGACGAATATCCATGATCACTCTGTCCCCAATATTGCGTAGCAGTACTATTTTCTCTACAGCTATCCTCTCATGGTGCATTCGTTGCCCAGATATTGTGACGTGGATGATTTTCTTAGCCTCTCGAATTTAATCATGGTCCAGGAGACTAATCGAAAGGGGTATGTTAGGAGAGGAATGACATAGTTGTTAATTGCCTTCGTGAGGTTCTTCGCACTAAGGCCAATCGCCAGAACCAGACTAAAGCGACCCGAAAAAGCAGTCTCTAGCGCCTTTTTAACCTTCAGTGGGGGGGGGGGGGGATTTGGCCTCACACCATTGGGCGCATGACAGCTTATTGACTGTCTCCATAGAATATCACATTTCTATTGTATAAGTGCATGTGTACACCATTGATCATTGACTTTTCACATTTAAAAAATACATATTAGGTAAACAACAATAAATATTGGGCGAAAAGAATAAATTCTATTGAAAACTTTTTCAACTATAAAAAAACATAATATAAAAATAAGAAAAAAAATCAGAATTTAACAAAGTAAATAAGTCTTTCTTTAAAAATGCATGCATTGCGATTGGAGTAACATTATACATTATCAATAACACAGCATAAACATTTATGCCTTAATTTGTTATCACAACGCAATATCACAATATAGCATTGATAACACAATAAAGTATACTATTGAGTATTTGTGTATACTTGTAGGCAAGAACTTTTAACAATGTCAAGATTGCTTTCTTCCAACCTTAAGTACGGCAACAGGACCAAAAAACACAGAAATAGAATTTTATAGATTAGAAATATTAAGAACTAGAGAAAATAAGCTTTAAAAATATGAGAGGACGTATCGCGGCGATTTGGCCGCGCTTGTACAGTTGTTTTGACCTAGTCAATTTTGAAGCTCATCTACCATGTCTTGCCTGCCATCCGCTTTTTTTGTGTTGTAACTAGAGAATACATGTAGGTTCCATTGCGATGTGATTGATTTTGGCTATGCAAGATGGTTTTGATCAAAATGAGGGACAAATTGCCGCCCTAACACCCGTCCGAAGGTTAATTGCAGATTGGTCTGGAATATGCAAAGTACCTTTAAGATTCTTTATAAGTCATTATCTCAATAAGAGCGATATTGTTCGCATTAGCCGATTCCTAAACAGCTCCAGTAAATAATCGTGGGATTCTGCGGGAACGCCAGTTAGTATTAAATATATGCTATGCGCAAATTGCGTTAGTGATGTTTCATTACAACACAATCACACTGTGAATCGTGACTTGATCTTTGCAACCACGGGAGCTTCGACGGCAACCTTTTTGTTTCCCGGGCTAAACGTTGTTCTCCTCACAATATTCATAGAATAAGTGAGTAATGATAGCCGTAAGATACTTATAGAGGATCGAGAGGCAGGTGATTAGTCAGTAATCACTAGGATACCACAACCTACCTTTTTGGCTATCACATACCTTATGCCTTCCGGCAATTAACGTCGGAGGCTGAGATAGATAGATTAATTATTACTCCTGGGTAACCGTGCAACCCTTCCCTTTTCTAGACGGATTCACCTCATGTCCAGTTGAATTTGCCTATGAGTATCCCAAATTCTTGTCAAATATTTAGACATTTCCTCGGCCTTAGGTGGTTTTATTTTTTTATATGCAAGTATATGATAGAAATGTTTTTTGTCTTCGAAAAGAAGTCTTATTTTCATTCGTCCTTTCGATCGCTCTCTTAAATCGTTGCAGTCGCGCTGATATGGTCATGACGTGTGTTCTTACTTTACTAATCTTGCCATGAAGTCGAAATTTCCATGAAGGGTCTAATATATTTCTTGTGGGGTAGTTGTTAGTAGATTATTATCGTGGCACACGTGACCGCGATACAATATTCAAGAGTCCGCACCTGCGGCAAGCTCGTATCCTGCTGAAAGAGCAAATGAGATTCTGAACCATGAGACGCAGGCTTTTCTAATTTACCTCTTCAATAAGTTAAAAAGGAGTAGGAGCAGGTCACTCTGCGACATCCCCCAGATGCAGCTCCCGCTTATACATAGCGTCTAGTGTCATGGGCATATAAATCTCCAGTTGCACCGTTACTGCAGTTTGCGATGATTCTCAGGAAGCGACCAGCGATTATATATATTTATAAACTTCTCCATGGATATTATGGGTTTTTGGTGCTCCTCCTAGTCTCTTTCATACTCGTTGTCTGCCTGGCTGACATGGGAAACCACGTCAGTTACAATGCTACAGCTAACATAGCCGTCTAATTCAAGAGAATAAAGCTCAAGGGCAGGGCCAGTGAAGCCAGATCGTGGATTTTTTCGGCCCCCGCCACGTTCCCTCGTGGATGCAATACATATAAACGCCCGGCATGTCGGTGTTTCGGGTAGGCCGGGGATTGCCGAGGA
>JAAAKG020095483.1:0-15223 GCA_010014905.2 Druon quercuslanigerum
TTTTGCGTATTTTCAAAATTATCGTACATGAGCGATTGACCTCCCCCCCCCTGCCGAAACAAAAATTTTCGTCCCCCCCCCCCCCCTCAGCTGATACGTTTGAAGTATCTTTAGTTCATCAATATTTTACAAGTTTTCAATGTTTTACTCAAATAAAAACATGCTTTCTAAAAAATTAATGCTGAAATTTATTTTTACAATCTTAGCCTAGTTTAAATTAAGTATATTTCAAGAATAACATATTTCATATTGTGAAAAAGACGCCAGTGAGTAATCAGAGATTTCAAAGACGAGGTGACACAAACTGTACATAAATGACAACGCAATTTTTATTTTTAAACAGTCAGCAATGCTCACTGCTAAATAAAAAATATATATCTATATCCCTTCTTTATATCAACAAATACTTAAAGCCTTCGACCAAGTTAAATCTAAAAATTCCTGCCAAACATTATGAGCAAGTGTGGAATAAATTATTAAATTTAATCAGCTGATACTTCAGGTATAGCCTTCAAAGTGTTCACGCTTTCCGTTGTCGCATGTCTACAGATGGCTGTGAACCGTCCCATAAATATTCCCTAGAAAAAAGAAGATAATCAATAAGCCTCATCAATCGTTTAATAAAGCCGGGCTTCTCAATAAGAGCGCTCAGGGGCTGTAGGGGAAGAAATTTCTGAAATTGTGGTATCTTCCTTCGCTACCGAAAAAAAGCTCGCTCGCTCGTCACGCTCATAGGTTCCTTTTTTCACGCTTAAAGGGTAATAAATTCAGGATAAATTCATAAGATTCATAAAAATTCAAGATGAATTTGAAACAGTTTAAATTAATTGAAAACAATTTGAAAGTATGAACAAAAAAAATGCATTGCATTCAATAACTTTGAAATAAGCATAGAAAGATTTCAGGGAATTCCAAAAAAATATGATGAAATGATTAAGAATACTAGATGAGATTAAAATACTTCAGGATCAATTAAATACAAAAACTTTTAGAAATTCAAAGAAAATCCATTGAATTAATGTAAACTGAATTAATTTGGGAGATTCAATATTCAAAATAATCAAGCTGAATTAAAAATAATATCAATTGAATTAAAAACAATTCAAAAATATTACAAAATCCATTGAATTTATTAAGTTCGAAATGAGTTTAGAAAAATTAAATAGCATTCAAAAGAATTTGATGAAATGCCTACGAATTGAATTAATCAAAAAATTTGTAAAAATCCATTAAATTGAGTAAAATTTAGTGAATTTAGAGAATTCAAAAGAATTTAAAAGAATTCAGAATCAATTAATAAAAATTGGGAGCGAATTCTAAATGAATTGCTATAAAAAAATTTTTAAATATCTTCAAATCTTTAAAACCCTACGAAATTCTTCACTCCGTGTGAATAAATTCTTTGAAATCCATTAAAATACTAAAATCCCTTTAGTTTACTAAAACCTTGGAAATTCCTTGAAATTATCTAAGTCTCTTGAAAATGCCTTGACATCTTTTGAAATCTCTTGATAATTTTTAAAGCCCTTGAAAACACCTAGGATTATTTTACAATACCCTCAAATGTTTCAAACCGTTTTAAGACTCATTAAATTAATAAAATCAATTAAAAAGTTCTTTGTAATCTTTTTAAAAAACCTAAAATATTTCAGAACCTTTAAAATCTTTTAAAATCTTTTAAAATCTTAAAAATTTTCAAAGCTCTGAAAAATTACAAGGTGTTTGAAAAACTAACTTAAAATATTTCAACTCTCTTCAACTCTATTTCAACTATTTCAAATAAAAACTATGAAAAAATTCATTGGATTAAGCAGAAAGGAGTAAATTTAGAAAAATTGAAATGAATTTTAAAAATTCTAAAGAATTTCAAAGAATTAAAGAATTCAAGATAAACTAATAAGAGTTCAGGGTGGATTTCAAATTTCCTAAAATCGCTTAAAACCAATATTATCCACTATAATATTATAAAATCCCGTATAAAATTTCGTCCTTTTTATTTGTATTCTTATCAAATCACAATAAAAAAACATTTGAAAAAAATTTTCACCAATGCTTCGGCACGCATAAAGCACCATTATGAAAGCAAAAAAAATGTAAAGAAAAAAGAGAAGAAAGGGAATTTGGTTAGTTTCTTTCTCATTTTTCTTTCCTATTTTTTATTTTTGTCCAAAAGGAAAAGAAATTTTTTTTCTTTTCTGTTTTGGGAGAGTTAAAAAAAACTCAGATTGCAATAGGAACATCTTATGATGATTGCCCAAAATTTGTTCGTTAAATTCTTGGTTAATTTTTAAAGAATTCTTCACATTAACTTGATTATTGGACGTTAAAAAGGATTTTAATTTTTATTTTAATCTCATTTAAATATCTTAAATTTTAAGATGAGTATTTTAAAAACCGTTTGGATTGTATTCGTATTTTATACTATTTATTTTACTAATGTCATTCATTAATTTTATAAACAATTGTAATTATGGCAAATTTCAAAAATAGATTAATAATAGTATTTAAGTAATAATAATAGTAAAAATAATATTCAAACATTATGAAATAGCCTTTTAATAAACTTTTTTATAAATTCATCTAGAAATTTTCACTCTGTAGAAATATATATTTATGTATAATTTATTTGTAATCAGAATGGCGACTTGAGCGGGAAACCGGGAAATTACCGGGAATTGTAAAAAAAAAACCGAGAATTTAATTCTGATCGTAGCAAAATTCAAGTTTTCATTATTGTAGAAAGTTTGGTGAATTTAGAAAAGTAATTTTTACTTTATCTACAGATGCAGGGAATATGAGTGAAAATAATTATCGTTTTTATTTTAGGGCAGTGAGTTTTGGTAAAGAAATCAAATTTCCCTTGGGACAGGGAATTTTTTTAAAGAATGAAAACTGGGATTTAGAACAAAGGAGTTTAAAAATTCCTGTTCCTTGTCAAAATTCGTCACAATTTTAAAGTTGCCTCTTCCGAAATTTAAAAAAAGAGTGCTTCAAGTAGTATTTCGAAAAGGAAATATTTATAAATTATAATATACTTTTTTTTTACATTTTTCGTTAAGAAATTTCCTTTTGCTTTTCTTGAAAATTCAACTACTTAAGTTGAACTCTTTTGTTAAAAATTAATTTTTTTGTTAAAAGATTGATCCTGTTAATTGAAAATTCATCTCTTTTTAAAAATGAAACTAGTTGAAAATAAATTCTTTAACTAAAAACTGAACGATTTCGGGTGGAAATGGACCTTTTCTGATTCAAACTTCAACAATTTGTATGCAAATTCGTTTTTTTAAATTGAAAATTCATTTAATTCGTTGACAATTCACGTATGTTGTTAAAAAAACCGACTTTTTTGATAGAAAATCATGTATCATAATTAAACATTCATCATTTTAGTTGAAAATGCGTCATTTGGCTAGAAATAAATTTAGAATTCATCATTTTGATTAAAAAATTTATTTCTTTAGTTGGAGGATGAGCTATTTGATTGCAAACATATTTTTACTTTGGATAAAACGGAATTTTATTACCGAAAATTGAATTATTTTCTGTGAATCCGATTTTTTTAAATTAAATTTTTAACAGGCAATTCAAATATTCTATTTCTGGTTGAAAAAATAGTTTCATTTTTAATAAAAAATATCAAATTTCAACCAAATACTTGATTTTTCATCCAGAAACATAACATTTTTACCAAAAATAGAATATTTGAATTTTCCGTAAAAATTTATTTTAAAAAACTCGAATTTTCAGCAAAATAGTTAAGTTTTGGGTAAAAAAATCCTTTTCATCTAGAGGAAAAACAAGTTTTCAATCAATCAGCTCATTTTTCAACCAAAGAAATAAATTTTTAATCAAAATGATGAATCTTAAATTTCAAAAAAATTAATTTTTAAGAAACGAGGTTATTTTTCCACAAAGTAAATTTATTTCTGGCCTAAAAAATTAATTTGCAACCAAAAAGAAGAATTTTTAAATAAGGAGATTAACTTTCAAAGAAAAACTAATTTTCTACCAAAAGTCGTTTTTTTAAACAATATACGTTAATAGTCAATGAATTAAATGAATTTTTAATGTTAAAATACACATTTACATCCAAATTGTTGAATTTTTAACTAGAATAGATCAATTTTACACCCGAAATTGCTAGATTTTCTACTTGAAAGTTAAATTTTTAGTTAAAAAATTGATTATCAACAAAGTAATTATATTTTTAAAAAGAGATGAGTTTTCAATTCAAATTATGAATTTTACAAGAAACTTAATTATTAACAAAGGAGTTCAGCTTTAACCGGCGCTCCGATCATGACGTTTAATATTTGTATTTCAAAGCATTGGAAAAAATCATAAAATAATTTTGAAAACTTGAAACTATTTCTAACTGCTGACCGAAAATATGTTGTTTTTTTAGTATGAATAAGCATAATAGTAATTCATTATTCTAAAATCTTCACGGAAACTAGCAGCTAAATGGTGGTAAAATCATCATTTAAATCATCATTCTGAGATTTAAAATGTTATGCTCTATCATACAGAATTTTTATTTCTATGCAAGCTTTGTCAAAATTATGAATGATTTAAATACGTAAATCCTCAGTTATGTATTTTTTAAAATAAATAATTATAATTAAAATAAAATAATTAATAACGTAATATTTTTTATTATTAATTCAGTGTGGCTGTTTTAATCGAAGAAAAAATGCTCGGTAATTTCTCGCTTTTTCCAGGTTTACAACAAAAGTTTTTAACTGCAAATTGAAACACTTAAAGTGGAATTATTTTTTATTTTAATTTTTTCAAATAAAAGACAAGTTTTTGCTCAATTTAAACGCTCAATAAACAAATAATTTTTAAACTTTTCAAAAATTGTACAATTCAAAGATTTAAATAATATTTATAAATCTAAGCCATCATTTTCAATTATATAAATTGAAAAAGAAATCAACAAGTTCATAAATTTTCAAAATTATATCTTTTCCCGCAATTTTTAGCGAGACATTACAAATTGAGATTACATATTTTAATTGAACATTTTTTAAATAAGAAGTAAAATTATTTTAATTTTTGGTCCATACAAATTATTAATGTTCAATTGTTATTTATAGAACAAATTTTTTAAAAATCTGTTTTAAATATTCTCTTAGAATTATTATTTGAATAAAAAATCATTAAAAATTTGCCTAGGAATCTTGAGAAAATTTTTTTTGAAATCTTTAGAATCCATTTGAAAATCCTTAAAAAAACTTCAAAATTTTATTTTGAAATCTTCAGAAATCTATATTTTGTTTTCATATAATTTTTTGAAATATTTTTAAGTCTAAAATTATATTTAAATCTTTAAAACTAATAGATATCTCTTAAACTTTCTCTAATTTTTTCCAAATGAATAATTCTTCAATTGTTATTGAAACAAAAAAAAAGTAGACAATTTCTCTTTATATAAAAAATTGTTTAAAATAACAAATAAAATTGTAACGTTTAAAGTTTAAATTTAGCTTTCTACAATTTGATTTTATTTACAATCGGCTATTTTATATAAACAGTCAAACCTTGCTAAATATTAAAAGATTGGTCTTTTTCTTAATTAAAAATTTCTAAATTTAATGGGCTAAAAATGGAATAACCAGTTCTTTTGGTATGAGAAAAATGTGATTACAGTCATCATTATTGCGGTAGCCTGAGTTGAAAAAAGAAATAGAATTATTCCTGAACTACACGTTCTTTCACATCTTTTTATGAATTTCTCCGATAGATCTCATTTATTTAATTAGTTGTATGCTTCACATATAGAAGAAAATACAATGACAGCCGTCTTGATTGAAGCGCCACCTATCGGATTAGCTCACCGACCAGACGCTAAGAAAATCAGACAAGTGGGGGCGATGCATAGGGCTGGTCTACTCTAAATGTAATCGGGTCTCTCAATAAGAGCGCGTCGACTCTCCTTGATTTTTCTCGTTCGTATAGCGCGTAAACGTTTGTTCCATACCTGCAATTCATGACTGTTGCTAAAAAAAGATAGCACGAATCGATAAATAAAAAAACAACACTCTTTTTATTAATATATTTTTTTTAAATCGCCGCATTACCAAAACGAGAAAGTCATTAATAATAAAACTTCGCCGAAGGCTCTTATTGAGAAGCCTTGAAATGAATCCGACACCATTACAAGCATAGTAGTGGGGGGTCACGGATTAGGACAAGCGCTCTTATTGAGGACTCTCTTATTGAGAACTCTCTTATTGAGAAGCCAGACTGTTAAATTAACCAATAGAAAATGTGTAAAATCGTCAAAACTTACTTCAAAACGGGCTCTAGGAAACACAGATCAACTGCAACTTCAGCCTGTGAAGCGCTTTCAACATCGGTACAGGTGTGAATCTTGTACACGTAACGTTGAATAAAATTCCAGATTTGTTGGCCAGTAGTCGGGTACGCGGCATTTAGTGCTTGGTATATTTTAAAGCATACATCTACTGCTTGCACGATGCTGTCCATCAAATACCTCATACCATCAACGTAAACGTAAACGGATTCTATTGTCTCGAAAGTATTACCAATAGCGATAATGAACGGCTGGAGTGTGTCTCCTCGATCAGAAACTATATTCGTTCGTCGTTCAATCTCGTAATCCAATTCGACCATCTTCTACAAAATATAATGTAGATTCGTATTACCTGCCGGTAGACCTCTTAAATGCAAAAAACATTAAAATAAAAAAAAAAAATAGGCAATTCCAGAAAGTTAGAGAACTTTTGGTTGAGAATTCAAACTATTTTGTTGAAAATTTCTTGTTTCTGAATTCAACTATTTTTAGTATAAAATTAAAATCCTTTTTGGTTTAAATATCAAATATCAGATTTTACCTTGAGAATTCATCCTTTTTCGTTGAAAATTTAACTACTTATTTCGAAATGGAACTACTTTGTTAAAAATTTATTAATTTGGTTGATTTTTCATCATCTTAGTTGACAAACCTTTTTCTTTTTGTTCAAAATTTAATTATTTTTTTGAAAATTTAACTCCTAGATGTTTGGTTTAAACTTTATCTTCTTAAGTTTAAAATTCAAATCTTTGGTTTAAAAATCCCGGATTTTATTTAGAGTTCAAGTTTGTGGAAAAATATTTAAGCTTCTTGGTGCTTAATTCTTCTTTTTGGTTAAAAATTCCTTTAAACATTAAAATATTTGGTTGAAAATTCATATAATATCTTAAAAATTAGGTTTTTTTACTGAAAATTTAATTATTCAATCTTTATTTAAAAATGTATCTGCTTTAGGTGAAAATTTAACTATTTGTTGAAAATACCTCTTTTTTAGCGCAAGAGTAATCTCATAATTTAAAAGCTCATCTTACTCACCAACTATTTTAATAGTTGAAAATTTAAGTATTTATATTCTTGGTAGAAAATTTGTCTTTTTAGTTAAAATTCATGTATTTGGTTAAAAATGAAATTTTGTTTAGTTTAAGATTTATCATTTTAGTTGAAAATTCACTTTAACTGTTCCATTTTTTGTTGTAAAATTTACCTTTTTCGGTAGAAATATAATATTTTCCTTCATAAAATGTTCTGTTTTGTAGAAAATTGTACTATTCTATTTTTGTTAAGAATTTATTTGCTTGGTTAAAAAATATATAGTTAGTTACAAATTCTTTGTTTTTCTAGAAAATTTATCTTTTGGGTTAAAAACTCCACTATTTGGTCAAAAATTAATATTTTTGCTAAAAAACTGATATTTTTATTTGAAAATGAATTAATTTGGCTGACAACTCATTTTTTCAATGGCTGAAAATTCGTCTATTGGTTTTAAAATTTAATTCATATTTTGTTGACTATTCATTTTTTGGTTCAAAATAATTATTTTAACTAAAAATTTAATTCTTATATTTTTCGTTAAAAAATACTTTTTCTGTGTGAAAAAAAAAACTATTTCGTTAAAAAATCATTCTTGTTTGTTGAAAATTTATTTTTCTGAAATTTTAACTATTCTAATTTAGGTTGAAAATTAATCTTTTTCACATGAAAGTTTATTTGCTTTGTTGAAAACTAGTCTTTATTGGCAGAAAATTAATATTTTGGTTTAAAAATTTTACTAAATATTTGAATAAAAATTCATATTTTTGATTGAAGATTCATAATCTTATTTTAAAAAATTCATTTCCTAGGTTTAAAATTTATCTTTTTGATTTGAAAACTCAACTAAAAATTATTTAAAATTGATTAAGAAACACATTTTTTTCGTTAATATTATTAATCTTCTAAGTGTATCAAATGAATTTTAAACTAATACTTTGAATATTTAACTGAAATACTTGAATTTTTAACCCAAAAGATGTATTTTTAAACAAAAAGATTATTTTTCTACAAAAAGATACACTTTTTCAACAAAATATATGAATTTTAATGAAATACTTTAATTTTCAATCAAAGGATTTGCAACAAAGGAATTTGCAACAAAATGGTACAAAATCAATTTTCATCTTGACTGCTGAATTTTTAACAAATATTTTGACAAAAATAGAAGAGGTGCATTTTTTATAATCAAAGTAATTTTTGTAACGAAAATGTTGAATCGAAATCTAAACAAAATGAATTTTTAAGAAAGTAGTTTAACTTTAAAACTTTTTTGTTAAATTTTTAACCAAAAAGATTAATTTTTTAAGAAAAAGATTAATTTTCGACCGAGATAAACGAATTTTTAACAAAAATCAAAAATTCTCAACCAAAAAAGACGAATTTTCAAAAAAATTCAAAAACTCTCAAACAAAAATTGCATTTTTATTTATTATTAAGTATTTTAACTTTAAACCTATTTGTTACTTTTTTAAACAAAAAGAATAATTTTCTACTGAAAAAAACGAATTTTTAACAAAAGTCAAGAATTCTTAACTAAAAAGTTAAATTTTCAAATAACAGGATAATTTACTACCAAAAAAGACGAATTTTGCAATAAAATTCAAGAATTCTCAAGCAAAAGTTGAATTTTTAAGGAGAAGAAAAAATTTAATTTTTAATTTTTAAGAAAGTATGTCAACTTTAAAACGTAGTTGTTAAATTTTTACCCGAAATACAAACTTTTACAGAAATTTAAAAATTCGCAATCAAAAAGTTGAATTTTAAACTAAAAAAGATCAATTTATAAACAAAAGGATTAATATACTACCAAAAAGGCGAATTTTCCATGAAATTCAAGAATTCTCAACCAAATGTTGAATTTTTGAGAAACGAAGAAAAAAATTAATTTTTAATTTTTAAGAAAGTACTTTGTTAATTTTTAACCAATAAGATAAATTTTTAAACAAAAATATTATTGTTTCCCCCAAAAAAACAAACATATTTGAAAGAAAATTCAAGAATTCTCAACAAAAACTGAAGTATTAAAAGTTTAATTTAACGCCAAAAAATCAAATTTTCAATAAACTTCAAGAATTCTCAGCCAAAAGTTTAATTTTTAAGAAAGATAGAAATTTTTTTTTTTCATTTTTAAGAAAGTAGTTCAACTTTGAAACTTAGTTGTAAAACTTTCGACCAAAAAGATGATTTTTAAACAAAAAGGTGAATTTTTAAACAACAAAAATAATTTACTACCAAAAAAAACGAATTGTCAACAAAATTAAAGAATTCTAAAACAAAAAGTTCTATTTTCAACTAAAAAGAAGAATTTGCGAAAAAAGATTATATTAACTTCCAAAACAGACGAATTATTAATAAAATTCAAGCATTCTGAAACATAAGTTGAATTTTTAATTTAAAAAAAGTAGAATTTGTAAATAAAAAGATTAATTTACTTCCAAAAATGACGCATTATTAATAATATTCAAGAATTTTGAAACAAAAAGTTAAATTTTCAACTAAAAAAGATTAATTTATAAACAAAAAGAATAATTTTCTACTGAAAAATACGAATTTTTAACAAAATTCAACAATTCTCCATCAAAAAGTTGAATTTTCATCTAAAAAAAAAATAAATTTTAATTTTTAAGAGTCATTATTATTTATTTTTTATGTCAACCTACCTTAACGTGCAGGAAAAATGTCTCTCCTAATTCCGTGCTCGATGGTCGAAAGTTACTGTTCGTTGACTTATTTCGAACCGTGCCTGGATGGAAGATTGTTGGCAAATATTTAACTACAACAGCATCTGTAAGCACAAAGAAAGTGGGGGGTTTTAAATTTATGTGTACAAAAAAATTGCAATAAACTACACTTTGAAAATTTAATGAGCATTCAGAAGCACTTTAAATTATTTAAATTTCGCGGGAAAATGTATCGCTTCAAATTGAAAAGGGCGCTTAATTTAAATGGCAAATAAGTCAAAGTAATAGGCAACATATTATTCACATTAAAGGGACACTGTTTAATGCGAATTATATGTTCTACTGCGTATAAAACCAACCATATACCTGCAAGATTAATAATACTTATGCAATAACATAAAAAAACGAATTTTTTAAAACTAAAATGATGAATCTTCAACCAATAATATGAATTTATAACCCAATTGGGAATGGTTAAACTGAGCTGCGCCATCTGGTAACAAGAATACGAACTAGAAAGAATAGGTAAGATTTCAAATATGCATTATAATTTGTGCATAAAAGTGTTTAGCTATTTTTTGCTTGGAGTTTAATGTCTTAATTAAATAATAAAAATAAGTCTTTATCGAAAACAAAGAATTTTAGATAGAATTTACATATTAGCACAGTGAAAAACACATTTTTGACGGAAATATTTTTCTACAAGAAAACAATTATTGTACTATCTACTGTGATTTTCAAAAGATTATAAAATTAAATAGACTTATTTTGAAGCAAAAATGAACTCAAAGTAAATTTTAAATACTTTATACATGAAATATTTACTTTTTAAGAATCTGATCTCGAAGTTAGGTTAGAATTTGTATTTCAATTAAAACCTTCTATTATTCGTATTCTTTGCATAATCTGGATAAAATTTTTTGCTAAACTGCATTAATTAAAGTTTATTTAATTTTATTTTTTATTACTTATTTTTATTATTTATTTAATTTTTTTAACCTAATTGACAAAAATGTCTACAACAATTCGTTTTTTATGAAGACTTGTTGTTAGTATTCAACATTATTTTATACTTCACAAAACAATCGTAAAACACTTTAACGCAAAAATTAAAATACATCTTTAAAATTGTACCTACTCTTTCTAGTTCCAGTTTTCGGCACTAGGTGGCGAAATGGTAGACCACCATTCCCAATAGTTAGTTGAATTTTTGACCCAAAAGATTCATTTTCATCTCAAAAAGATCAATTTTCAACCAAAATTAGAATAGGTCAAATATTAGACACATAAATGTTCAACCAAAAAAAGAAACGAATTTTCAATAAAATAGTTTTTTTTTTCATAAAAAATTATATTTTTAACCAAAAATACCAAAAAATAAACAGCTTCAATAAAATATATAAATTTTCAAATAAAAAAGATGAATTTACAAACTAAAACTAAATTAATTCAATTCGCTGTTTAAAAAAAAAACATAAGTTTTTAGCAAGATTAATTAAACAAATTATTTTTTAATGACAGAATAGTTACATTTTCTACAAAATAGAAATTTTTTTAACGAAAATGATAAAACTTATATTTAAAAAGGTAAAGTTTCCCCGAAAAACTGATTAGTTAAAGTGAATTTTAAACAAAAATTATAAATCTTCAATTAAAACAATGTAATTTTTAACCAAACACATGAATTTTTGACTAAAAAGATAAATTTACTACTTAAAACAAAATACTTCAATTTTCAATTAGTAAAATAAATTTTTAAACAAAATTATAATAGTTAAAATATTAAAAAATAAAGGTTCAAACAAAAAAAAAACGAATTCTCAACAAAATAATTCAATTTTAAACATAATAGATTAAATTTTTTACAAAAATAGATACAGTTTCAATAAAAAAAATAAATATATTCAACTAAAAAAGATTACTTTACGAGCCAAAACTAGAATAGATCAATTTGCAGCTTAGAAAAGTAAATTCTAAACAATAAAAAAACGAGTTTTGAGCAAAATTAAGTAATTTTTCACTAAAAATGTAAATTTTCAAGCAAAAATGAAATAGTTTGAGCTTCAACACGAAAAGTTAATTTTCAAATAAAAATAAAAGAATTTTCAGACAAAAAAGTATTTTTTAATCGCAGCGATGAATTTTCAACCAAAAGTATGAATTTTTGACCAACTATTAGAATTTTTAATCCACAAAATGAATTTTCTCCATAAAAAAAACTAGTTTTTAACTAAATATTTTTTTCAAGCAAAGAAATAAATTCTCAACAATAAACAGAATAGATCAATTGGCTACAAAGCAGAACATTTCTTAACAAAAAAGATTACATTTCTATCAAAAAAGGTAAATTTTCCACAAAAAATGGAATATTTAAAGTCAATTTAAAACTAAAATCATAAATCTTTCACTAAAAAAAATTTAATTTTCTACCAAATACATGAATTTTCAACTTTAAATTAAGTTTCTATCAAAAAAGATCAATTTTCGACAAAAATGGAGGAGTCACATTTTCAGTTAAAAAAATTAAATCTAAATAAGAAAAAACTACTTTTCAACCAAAAATATCAATTTTTAACCAAAAAGATGAATTTTCTAGCAAAATAGACAAATTTTTTACAAAGTGCATGAATTTGTAATTCAATGTTTGAATTTTTAAAGGAATTTTCAACCAAACAGAGAAATTAGTCACCAAAAGCTTAAATATTCTCCTACAACTTCGAATTCCTAATAAACTACAGGAATTTGAAACCAAATATTTGAAATTTCAACTTCAGAAGATAAATTTTAAACCAAACATGTGCGAGTTCAATTTTCAATTAGAAAACATGATTATTAACAAAATAATTACATTTTGAACAAAAAAAAAGTTTATAAACTAAAATCATGAATTATAAACCAAATAAATGAATTTTTAACAAAATAGTTCCATTTACAAGTAGTTACTTTTTTTTTTAAATGATGAATTCTCAACGAAATTTTCAAGTGATTTGATATTTCAACTAAAAAGGATTTTCATTTTATACCAAAAATATTTGAATTCAACTAAAAAAGATGAATTCTCAACGAAATAATTTGAATCCTTAACGAAAAGAGATTAATTTTCAACCAAATAATTGGAATTTTTAACCATAATAACCAAATTAACTTCAAATTTAGTTTTTCGAAAATTCCCTGACTCTGTCAGGTTTTTCTGCAGCAACTCTCGAATTAAAAAATCATGATGTATATTTGTTTAAACAATAAATTATTTAAATTCTCTTAAATGCTCTGTAAATGCTATGTTCGATCTTAAATCCTGAGCATATCCTCGAAAGCATTTACTCAACATAAATTCTTGAGCAATTAAGAACTCTATATGCAGCGATTTAAAAATCTTTTTACAAAAAATGAATTTACTGAAAGTTCAATCAATTTTATCTTTGAGAAATATAAAAAATATATTTTAAAATATGTCAGCAATTAATTTTTTTTCTGAAAAAAGATCTCCATCGCTCCACTGGGAAACGAACCGCAGAACTTCCGATTGCCGGTCTGGTGATTTTCCATTAAGCCCTTAGAGAGATCTAAAGGAATCTGCATTATCATCAGAGATGGTAACTACAGATCAGTGGAAATATCCTTTCCCAGCAGAGCGATAGAGAAGTTCTTTTCTCAGAAAAAAATCAATTTAAAGAATTTGGAATCCATCTAGTCTGAAAAGACCTTAAGAAACGGTGGTTACAATCTCTGATGATAATACAGATTCCTTGTTAATTTTCAGCAATTTTAAAAAACTATGATTTTCACATACCTCTTGAATTTGCAAGGACAGATCCTTCCAAATGTCTTCTATTGATCCCCAATTTTATAACTGCTGAGGCAAGGTGTTTCCATACAGCAAATAATGCATTTTTTCTTTCCGAGTACTTTTCATCAAAATCTTGCAAGAGTAGTTTGTATCCAAACTGCACTCGCAATACCGGAAAGATTTTGATGTACTCGAATATATAGTTTGACCTTAAAAATTCTTCGCGCTCGGCATAACACAATCGCCAGTTTTCCTTTTGTTCTTCGAAGGTGCCCACGTTACGTTGCAAGTACTTGTAAGCCGTGGACGAATTTTCGGCAGGTAGGCGAACGGATTCTTTAATAAAACAAAAATTGGCTATACAGTAGTTTTTATTTTAATTCTAGAGCTCGAATCGACTAAAAATCTTTTAAAAATTGGCATAAAATTATAAAAAAGTCGCATAATTCGCATAAGATCTCAAGTACAAATTGCATTTACAACGAAATAGCTGAACTTTTGAACAAAAAAGAATAATTTTCAACCCCAAGATGCATTCTTAACAAGAGTGTTGAGTTTTAAAGTTATAAAATCTAATTTTTTTGGAAAATAGTTGAATATTAAGCCAGAAAGATTAATTTTGTAATTAAATAGTTATTACAAAGAATTAATAAGAATTTTAACCAAACAGTTGCATTTGAAAGCAAATATTTAGAAAAACTAATTTTCAAAAAACAGTTTTAATTTTAATTTTTAATTATTTTTTATTTTTAACCAAATAGTCGAATCTCCAAATAAAATGTATTAAACCTTAACCAAAAATTTTACGGCAAAATACGAACTTTTTAGAATACAGTTGAATTATCAACTTCAAAAGTAGAATTTTCAACGAAAAGATAAATTTCAACGAAAAAAATATTAATTTTCAACCAAATAGTAGAATTTCATGGAAAAGAATCATTTACAACTAAATAGTTGAACTTGCAATCAAAAGAGACGGATTTTCAAGATAAAAATTATTTTGCAACCAAAAAATATGAATTTTCAATCCATAAGAAGAAATTTTCCATTAGAAAGTCGAATTTTTAACAAAACAGTTTTATTTTTAATCAAACAAATGACCTTTGAAACAAATTTTTTAATTTTTAACCAAATGGTATATTTTCACGGCAAAACGCAGACTTTTGAGAATACAGTTGAAATATCAACTTAAAAAATTGAGTTTTCAATAAAAACATAATTTTAAAAAAATATATATAATTTTACAACCAAATAGTTGCAATTAAAATTAAAAAGAGACGATTTTTCAAGAAAAAAGTTAATTTTCAACCCAAAAAGATGAATGTTTAATCCATAAGGACGAATTTTCTATTAGAAAGTCGATTTTTTAACAAAACAGTATTATTTTTAATCAAACAAATGACC
>JAAAKG020095483.1:20900-39692 GCA_010014905.2 Druon quercuslanigerum
CTTGGAGTACTAAAAATATTTTCATTTCAATGAAAACTTTTGGGATCTTTTAAAATTTTTGAAAGATATAAAAAAATATAAAACGTTGAAATCTGTTTGAAGTTTTTTTAAATCTTTGAAATCTTTGAAATATTTGTGAAAACTTTCTTTAATCTTTTTTTCTGAAATCTTTTGTTCTTTTGAAATCATTGGAAACTTTGTTTGTGAAATATTTTGTGTTCTTTAAAATCATTGAAATCTTTTTAAATCTTTGTGAATTCCTTGAAATATCTTGAAGCACTTAAAATCTTGTAATTTCTTTCAAATCTTTTAGGGTTTTTACACATTTTTGTAGAATATTTGATATATTTTAAATCATTCAAATGTGTGTGCAATTTTTTTAATCTTTGTGAATTCGTTGAAACCTCTGAAGTACTTAAAATCTTGTAATTTCTATGAAATCTTTTGGGATCTTTTGAAATTTTTGGAAAATATTAAAAAAATTTAAATCGTTGAAATCTGTTCAAAATCTTTGTGAAAGCTTTCTTTAATCTTTCTTTGGTGAAATTTTTGGTGTTCTTTGGAACTCATTGAAATCTTTTGAAATATTTGTAAATTCGTTGAAATCTCTCGAAGGACTCTAAATTTATCTTTTTTAATAGAAATTATATCTTCTTAGTTGCAAATTACTCTGTTTTGTTTAAAATTTACTTTGATTTTATTGAAAATTAATTTTTTTACTGAAAATTTAATTACTCTATTTTTAGTTGAAAATTCATGTGTTTTAGGTGAAAATTCAACTATTTGTTGAAAATCCCTCTTTTTGGTAGAAGAGCACTCTCATCACTTACAACTCCATCTTCTTGGTTATAAATTAATTTCTGTGTTTGAAAATTGAACTATTTTGTTGAAAATCCCTCTTATTTGGTTCATCTTTTTTGTTTTGGTACCTTTTTTGAAAGAAATGTAATCTTTTTCGTTGAAATTTTTTTTCTGTTTTGCAGATAATTTAACTATTCTATTTTTTGTTAAGAATTAATTTCTTTAGCTGAAAAAAATATTTTATTAAAAAATAGTTTGTTGAAAATTCCAATATTTGGTGCAAAATTTAGAGTATTGGTTGAAAATTCATCACTTAAATTTAAAATTAATTTCTTTGGCTGAATATTCTTTTTTTTAAATTATTTTTGTTAGCTAAAGCTGTAACTATTCCATTTTTGCTTAAAAATTCCTATTTTTGTTGTAAATCAATTAATTTTGCTAAAAACTCTTTTTTTTCTGTGCTACCTGCAAATTGAACTAGCTTTGGTTTGTAAATTTACCATTTCAGTTGAAAATTTTTATATTTGATTAAAACTGTATCTTTCTTGGTAGAAAATTCATCTTTTGGTTTTTAAATTGAATTATTTTGTGAAAAATTCATTTTTTTTTTGTTATAATTTTATTTTTTCAACTAAAAATTCAATTCTTCTATTTTCGGGTAAAAAAACCTCTTTTTGGATGAAAAAAAAACTATTTTGTTAAATTTTTTGTTTTGTTTTAACCATTTTAACTATTCTCATATTGGTTTAGAATTGATCTTTTTTAAATGAAAATTTATGTACTTTTTTTGAAAATGAGTCTTGTTAAAAATTAATTAATTTTGCTGAAAACAAGTTTTTTTGTTTGCTCAAAATTTAATTTTCTCAATGCAGATTAAACTATTTTAATTTTAATTTGTAAAATTATCTTTTAAGTTTTAAGTTTAAAATTGAATTGTTCTTTTAAGAAATAGTTTTTTTTCTTAGAAATCTATTATTTGGACTTAAACTTTAATTCTTCTATTTTTGGTTTTAAAAAAAATTATTTTTATGAATAAAAAACTATTTTCTTGAAAATTCGTTCTTTTTTTTGGTTGAACATTTATTTTTCTGACATTTTAAGTATTCTAATTGTGGTTGAAAATTGTTATTTTTTAGAGGAAAATTAATCTTTTGGGTTGATAATTTAACTATTTCGTTAAAAATTTATTATGTTGGTTGAATGTATCTTTTCTATTTGAAAACTCAACAAAAAGTGTTTAAAATGTATATTTAAATATATAATACATTTTCTCGTGAAATTTAAAAAATGTAATTATTATTCACTAAAACTCTTTAGAACTCTACTGTAAATCATAAAAATCATATATGAAATCTGCATTATCATCGGGATGATAAATGACCAATCAGATGAGATACTTTTCACATTAAGTGAAAATAGATACCTACATTATCGGTCTAAGATACCCCTTAAGTTCAGAATTTTTCGTTTATCTCAAAATTTTTTATTAAATTTTATTTGTGAAAAAAGATCCCTCCCCTTCGCTCCGCGGAGAATTGAAACCTTAAATCGATAGTGTAGATTTCTATTTTAGCGTTATGTGTGATAAATATCTTATCAGTTCGGTCATTTACCATCCCGATGATAATACAGATTTCCTATATACCCGGATTCAATTCCCAGTGGAGCCGTAAGGGGAGGCATCTTATTTTTACACAGATAAAATTTAATCATGGACAACTTTTAGAAATCATATAAGATTTTCTGTAAAATCTACAACAAAATACTGGAATATAAACAGTTTTTTATCAAACGAAATGATAATTTGTGCATGAGTAACACGCAAAGTTTTCTAGAATATCAAATTCACATTAAAATATACTTACTTGTTGTTACAAGAGAAGTATTTGAACAAATGATCCACCACAGATCTAACCAGATGGGTGCGAGAAGTGTTGTTTAAGTTTTTGCCCGATTTTAAAGCTAGGCGACCCTCATAATGTGTAGCGAGGTGTGCTCGCAAGCCCTAAAAATAATTAGGTTGGAAAAAATATAAATTAAATGAAACTATCGCAAAATAAAATACAGTGAACCCCGAAATTAGTGCCGATTTTGGAACTGACCTTGGCCGCGGCCTCAATTCTCAGAAGAACTAACTCCGGGGGCACTATCTCCGGGGTTCACTCTAAATATGACAAATTTCGAATAAAAAATGCTCAATTCAACATACATTCGGAAAGATTCGCGGCTCTTTGAATAAACCTGCTACTGAAGCAGACTGTTGCACATCAGTCTTCATTGACATCCGAAGGCAAATCTCAGATTTGGAAGGCTCGGGATGTGAGTTTTCCCTTCCTGAGCCAGCCGGTTCACTTATCAATTTGGGCCTTTTGGCAGTTAAGTGAGCCGGATGATCTAGGACAATTTCTTCCTTCACTTGAGTACTCTCAACCTCGATAAGTTCGTGGTCATCTTTGTATGTATCAAGAATTAACGCTCCTTCAGGCAACACTGTTGCTGCAATCCCTATTTACATAAAACTTTCGTTCAGTCAATTTAGAAAAAAAAATATACGCATTATGCACGGCAAACAAAAATAATTGCTGAAAAAACTATTTAAAAAATTCTTACACTTATTTGGTTGAATATAATCCGCATGAAGTGGAGAAGCACATGATTCCGTTCCCTTCGACTTAATCTTTAAAAAATACGTTTCATGAGTAATAAGACTAAAATTGACACACAAAAAAAACTGTGAATTTTAAATAATATTGAGGAGAATTATTTGTCGCTGATTGTCATGTTTAGGTTCATCATTAGGGTGGCGATTCGGCGGACGATTTCGAATTCGCGGACATTTCCCGGTCAAGTTTTTTCATTTTCCCGGTCAACTAAAACTAAAATATTCACATTTGTCTCTAAATGCAAAAATGTTAATTCATGACATTCATTCCAAACATCTTTTAACACAGCAGAGCAAAAATTACGAAATAAACTAATACTGCAACAAAAATATTATTCTAGGCACAACAAAATATTTAAATTTTTAACAACAAACAATGGAATAGTTCAACTTTTAGTTTAAAAAATTATTTTTAACAAAAAAAAACGGATTTTGAAGAAATTAGTTAAATTTTCAACATAAAAGAATTAATTTTTACTAAAAAAAAGATAAATCGTTAATCAAAACTTAAATTATTACATTTTGAGTTAAAACAATAAAAAGATCAATTATCAACCAAAAATTGAATAATTAAATTTGTAGTCCAAAAATTAATGTTTAACCAAATAGATGAATGATAAATATTCAACTAGAAATCTTGCATTTTAAACCGAAAAGAAAAATTTGTAAACAAAAATATTAACTTGCAAACAAAAATATTCTACAAAAAAATCGATTTTTAACAAACTAAGTAGATTTTTAGTTAAATAGTTGAATTGGCAATGAAAAAAGACATATTTTCATCCAATTTGTTCGATTTTAAACAAGAAAAAATCAATTTTCAACCATAAATAGTTAAATTTTCAACATAAAAATTAAATAATTATTACTAAAAAAAGATAAATCCCTATAGACAGTAGTTTTAGATTCAATAGATTTTCAACAAAATAAAAAAAAAAAGAAGTTCTCAATAAAACAGTTCATATTTCAACCAAAGAAATAAAATTTTTATTAAAATGAGGAATCATGAAACAAAAAGTTATTTTTTAACAAAAGAGATTAAGTTTCAACCTAGTAATTTTATTTCCAACAAAAAACATGAATTTTCAACTAAAATGATCAATATTTAATTGAAATACTTTAATTTTTAACCATATACAATTTTCTACAACAATTAATCGATGCTTAACAAAACATGTGGATTTTTAATTAAATAGTTGAATTTTCAATGAAAAGAGACAAATTTTGAACCAAATTGTTTAATTTTGAATGAAATTTTCAGTTGAAGGAATTAATTTTCAATCAAACTGATGAATTTTCAACTAAAATGTTTCATCTTCAACTGGAGTAGTTGAATTTTATACCAAAAACAATTATTTTCTACAATAAAGGCGAATTTTTCACAAGGTACATAAATTTTGAAACAACCAGTTTAATTTCTAAGCAAAAAATATCAATTTTCAACCAAATGGTTGAATTTTCATCTAAAAAATATGCATTTTGAACCAAAAAAATCAAAGTGAAAGTTTCTTTTAAGCATGTAATTCTTAAACAAAAGAAAACTGATTTTCAGAAAATATATCAATTTGCTTTTAGAATATATAAATTTTTTGTTTAAAAAATTGATTTTCAACAAAGTAGTGACATTTTGAACTGAAATAATTGAATTGTGAACATAAAAAGAATTAATTTTTACTAAAACAAGATAAATCCTTAATCAAAACTTAAATTATTACATTTAAGTTAAAACAACGAATGAATAATTAAATTTGTAGTCCAAAAATTAATGCTTAACCAAATAGATGAATTTCTAACTAAAACTATGGAATATTTAATTGGAATAAGTTAAATTTTCAGTTGAAAAAATTACTTTCCACAAAAAAACAAATACATTTCAAAAACATTCTTTTATTTTCAAACAAAGTTATGAATTCTCAACTCAAACTGTAAATCTTTAACTGAAATAGTTGAATTTTCAACCAGAAAGATGAATTTTCAACTAAAATGATTAATCTTTAACTAGAATATTTAAATTTTTGAACAAATAGATGAATTTTCAACCAAGAAGATTAGTTTCTACCAAAAATAATGAATTTTCAACTAATAAGATTATTATTCAACCAAAAATGGAATAATTACAATTTTAGCCGAAAACTTAATATTCAAACAACAAGATGAAATATTAAACCAAAAAAAAGTTAGATTTATAGTTACTTATAGACAATAGTTTTATATCTAATAGGTTTGCAACAAATTAAAAAAATTAATGTTTTCACAACAATTTTCTTGTTTCAAAACATAATAAAAATGATAAATATTCAACTAGAATACTTGCTTTTTTAATCAAAAAGAAGAACTTGTAAACAAGAATATTAACTTGTAAACAAAACTTTTCTACAAAAAAATCAATTTTTAACAAACAAAGTGGATTTTTAATTAAATAGTTGAATTTTCAATAAAAAAAGAAATATTTTCATTCAAATTATTTGATTTTAAACAAGAAAAAATGCATTTTCAACCAAAAATAGTTACATTTACAACATAAAAAATAATTAATTTTTACTAAAAAAGATCAATCGTTGATTAAAACTTAAATAATTAAATTCTAAGTTAAAATAATTAAATTTCAACCAAAAAGATAAATTTACAATAAAAAATATCAAATATTCTAATAAGAATAAGTTAAATTTTCAGTCAAAAAACTACTTGCCACGAAAAACTAACTTTCAAAAAACAAAAAAAAAAAATAAATTTAAAAAAAGTGTTTTATATTCAAACATAGTGTTCAGTTTTCTGAAATTGTAAGTCTTTAACGGAAATAGTAGAATTTTAAACCAGAAAAATGAATTTTCAACTAAAACAATAAGTGTTCAACTGAAAAACTTGAATTTTCAACAAAAGAAAATAATAATCTTTACTTAAAAATATAAATTGTTAACTAAAACTCAAAAAATTAATGTTTAACCAATAAAAACTATGGAATATTTGATTGAAATATGTTAAATTTTTCAGAAACACCAGAAGGATGAATTTTCAACTAAAACATTGAATCTTTAACTGAAATACTTTACTTTTCAACAACAAAATAAATAAATTTCCACTTAAAATATAAATTGTTAACCAAAAATTTAAGAATTTGTAACAAAATAAATGAATTTTGAACTCCAAAAGAAAACATTTTCAGCTCAAAATGTAATAGTTAAATTTTTTCTTTAAAAAAATTCATTTTGAAAGAAAGAAACGACATTTTTGATAGAATAGTTACACTTTTAGTCACAGAAATAAATTTTTAACTGAAGTAAAGAATCTTCAAACAAAAAATATTGCATAACAAAATAATACGCCTTCGAACTACAAAAATAATGAATTTTAATATATGAATTTCAATGAATTTGAAACTAAAAAAAACAAAATGGAAAAAATATGAAACAGTTCACTTTGCGGATAAAAAAATAATTATGAACTCAAAAAAGAGATTTAAAAACTGGAAAGATAAACTAAAACAATGAGTCTTCACCTGAAATACTTGAATTTTCAACAAAACAAAAAATTAACTTTTAATAAAAAATATAAATTGTTAAGAAAAAACTTAAATACTTACATTTTAATTAAAAAAATTAACGTACAACATAACAGATGAATTATCAACTAAAACTACAGAATATTCGATTGGAATAAGTTTAATTTTTAATTAAAACAATTACTTTCCACAGAAAAAACTAACTTTCAACAAAAAAACAAAAATTATATTTTAAAAAATTGTTTTATTTTCAAACAAAGTGTTTAATTTTTTGAAATTGTGAGCCTTTAATTGAAATAGCGTAAGTTTTAACGACGAATATGAAGTTTCATCAAAACAAAAAATTAATTTTCACTAAAAAAGATCAATTATCAACCCAATAATTTAATAATTAAATTTATAGTCCAAAATTTAATGTTTAACCAACTAAATGAATTCACAACTAAAATGGTGAATTTTTAACTAGAATATTTTAACTTTCGAACAACTAGATGAATTTTCAACCAAGAAGATTAGTTTCTACCAAAAAACATGAATTAACAACTAATAAAGATCATTTTCAACCAAAAATTTAATAATTAAATTTTTGTTCAAAAAATGAATATTCAACCAAGGGGAATGTTTAATAAAATTATTGAATATTCAACTGGAATAATAGTCATATTTTCAGGTAAAATAAAAATAATTTTCGACCAAAAAAGAAGTAAAATAAAACAGTTCATATTATAGATATCAAAGAAATCAATATTTTATTTAAGTGAGGCATATTAAAACAAAAAAAAATTAATTTATAACAAAAGAGATTAAGTTTCAACCTAGTATTTTTATTTCCAACAAAAAAACATGAATATTCAACTAAAATGATCAATATTTAATTGAAATACTTGCATTTTTTTACCGAAAAGAAGAATTTGTAAACAAGAAGACTAACTTGAAAAAAAAATAATTTTCTACAACAATTAATCAATTTTTAACAAAACATGTAGATTTTTAATTAAATAGTGTAATTTTCAATGAAAAAATCCAAATTTTAAACCAAATTGTTTAATTTTGAACAAGGAAAGATCGATTTTTAACGGAAAATAGACATTTAAATTTCCAGTTGAAGGAATCAATTTTCAATCAAATGTTTGAATTTTCATCCAAAAAAATATTCACTTTGAACCAAAAAAAAAGCAAAGTGAAATTTTCTTTTAGGAATGTAATTCTTAAACAAAAGAAATCTGATTATCAGCAAAATAGTTCAATTTTCTATTAGAATATATAAATTTTTAGTTTAAAAAATTCAGCTTCAACCAAGTAGTCACATTTTCAACCAAAAATGAATTTTCAATTAAAATTTTTAATTTTTAACTAAAGCAAAATGAAATCACAACAATTAATGTAACGAAATTTTCTACTATAATTCTTTCAAATTCTGACTGTTTAATTTCTCTTCTTGTAAATCGGAATGTTCCAAGTAAAATTGTATTTCTTTGCGAAAACTTCCTGTCCTAAAATAAAAACGATAATTATTTTACGAACAAAATTATTAAAATATTAAAACCTGGCCTTTTTCTGCGATCAAAAGAAAATTCCCCCTTTTTGATTAAATTCTCGATCATTTCTTGGTCAATTTGCCATCCTGAATTCATCTTAATAGCGTTTTTATCGATTTTAAATTTATTATTTTTCAATTTTTGTTCTATCATTTGGATTTCAGGACATTTTATTGGCGTAATTATTGAATAAAATAAATATAATATACAAATTATATTAAGAATAAATAATAATATATATAATAAATAAATATGGGTATTAATTGTCAGAAATTTTTGGTAACGACCCAGAATGAAAATTCAGCTTACCGAATCTAAATAGGCTTTATAATTTTTCATAAATTTAGTCCGAGGCCCCACCAGCGGAATCATTTCTCGTATATCTTGATCGCCGAGGAGTACGAATGACTCATCATCGATCTCGTTTTCTGAAATTCAATATAACAGTTCTAGATACAAGGTGCGATAATTAAATTTAAAATAATAATTTTACCTGTTACACAGTTTCTGTAAGAAAATATTATTCATAAACACCAAATTCTGCCAATTAGGTTTAATTTTTGTTATAGTTAACATAAATTCACATAAAAAAATTCTCAACAAAGAAAGATTTTCCAGTTAAAAAAGAAAAAAGAATCCATACAAAATGTAGAATTTTTAACAAAGAAGATAAGTTTTTTATGAACAAATAGAATTTCAAACAAAATACATCAATTTTGAAGCAAATAGTGTATTTTTCATGCTAAGAAGGCAAGCTTTTGATAAAGTAGGTGAATTTTTAATCAAATAATTACATTTAAAACCAAAAAGATTAAATTTCTACCGAAAAAGACGAATTCAAAACAAAATACATTTTTAACCAAATATATGCATTTTCAGCCAAAAAATTCAATTAATTTTTCATCAAATAGTCGAAGTTTTAAACTAAAAAGATTAATTTTTACAGCAAAATTTAAGAGTTAAATTTTCATATTAAAAAAGTAATAAAAAAATAAAAAACGTATCTTGCAGAAAGTAGTTGAATTTTGTACTAAAATGTTAAGTTTTAAATACGAATTATCTGTACAAAATAGTTCAATTTTTAGCCCAAAAATATAAAGTTTCAAAATAAATGTTAATTTTTAATCAAATAGTGACATTTTCAGTTTTTAAAAAATCACTTTTTAATCCAAGAAAGAGAAACTTTAACAAATATGATAAATTTTCAACTAAAGATATGAAATTCCCACTAAAATTATGAGTCTTCTACAAAAAAATTATTTAGTAAGAAATTACATAAACTTGTAACCAATGAGTTAAATTTTTAAACTAAAAAAGTAACTTTTACACAAAAATTAAATAGTTAGATTTTGGTTTGAAAAAGTTAATTTTAAATTAAGAAGAACGAATCTTTTACAAAATTGTTGAATTTTAGATAAAAGTCTTAAATTTTCAGAACACATAGATGAATTTTCTATGCAAATAGTTAGACTTTAACCCGATAATATGAAGTTTCAGCCAAAAAGTTAATTTTAAATCATATAATTAAATTTGAATTTTTATAAATTAGAGACCTTAAACACCAAAAAAAAAGAAATTTTCAAAAAAATAAATAGATTTTTAACTGAATAGTTGCACTTTCAACCAAGAAGATTAACTTTCTACAAAAATACCATTTTTCAAGAAATTACAATAATTTCCAACGAAAAAATTGAATTTTTAAACTAAAAAAATTATTTTTTACACAAAAATAGAAGAGTTATATTTTTATTTCAAAAAGTGAATTTTGAATTAAAAAGAACGAATTTTTTACAAAGCTTTTGAATTTTCAACTAAACTTTCGAATTTTCACGATAAATGATGAATTTTGCATGAAAATAGTTGAACTTTTAACTCGATAATATAAAGTTGTAACACAAAAGTTAATTTTTATTGTGAAAAAATAATTCTTACACCTGCCAATAAAAGAAATTTTCAAACAAATACATACATCTTCAGACAAATAATTTCATTTTCAACCAAAAAAATTTACGTTCCTGTCAAAAAATATGATTTTTCAAGAAATCATATTAATTTTCAACCAAAGACTGGAGTTTTTTAAATAAAAAGATAAGTTTTTCGACAAAAATGAAAAAGTTAAATTTTCATTTAAATAAGGTAATTTAAAATTAAGAAGAATAAATCTTTTACAAAACTGTTGAATTTTCAAGACAAATAGATAAATTTCCTATTAAAAATAGTTGAATTTTCAACCAAACATCAACAAAATATATATATTTCTAACCAAATATTTGCACTTTCAACCAATAAGATTAATTTTCTACAAAAAAAAAAATACGATTTTTCAAGAAATTACTTATCAACTAAGAAGATTAATTTTATAACTCAACAAAAATACATACATTTTGAACCAGATATTTGTGTTTTCAACCCGGAAAAATAATTGTTTACCATTTTATTAATTCTTAACCAAAAACTTGAATTTTTAAACTTGAAAATTTAATTTTACACAAAAATGGAAGTTAAATTTCCATTCCAAAAAATAATTTAAAATAAAAAACGAATCATCAACAAAACGGCTGAATTTTGTTCCAAGCTGTTGAATTTTTAAGACAAACAAACGAATTTTCTGTACAAAAAAAGTTAAATTTTCAACCCGAAAATATAAAGTTGGAACATAATTGCTAATGTATAATCAAATATTGAGATTTTAAATTAAAAAATTAGTTTTAAATTCAGAAGAGGGAAGTTTCAACAATGAACTTTAATTTTCAACCGAAGACATGAAATTTCTAATAAAATTATAATTACTCTACAGAAAAAATTAATTTTTAAGAAATTACACAATTTTTTACCCAATAGTTTAATTTTCATTTGAAAAAGTCCATTGTAAATGAAAAGGATAATATCTTTTACAAAACTGTTGAATTTTCAATCAAATAGTTCAATTTTAATTTTAAGAAATTAGTTCTTAACCCCCCCCCCCCTCCCACGCACAAAAAAATTTAAGAAAATACATACATTTTTAAACAAACAGTTGACTTTTCAACGAAAAAAATTAATTTTCTATAACAAAAACAAAACAAACTTTCAACAAAGTACATAGCTTTTTAACCAAATGGCTCCATTTCGAATTTAAAAAAATCAGTTTTTAACCAAAAATGGAAGAGCTAATTTTTTATATAAAAAATAAATTATTTTTAATTTAAAAAAACTAATCTTCAACAAAAGAGTTAAATTTTCGACCCCATAGCTGAATTTTTAAGAAAAAAAGTCGAATTTTCTTTACAGATCAGTTTGAATTTGCAACCCGAAAATCTGAAGTTTCAACAAAGAAGTTTAATTTTCAAACGAACTGATGGAACTTCTACTAAAATTATGAATCCTAAACCAAAAAAATTAATTTTTAATAAAATACATAAGTTTTTAACGAAATAGTTACATTTTTAAACTAAAAAAATTATTTTTTGAACAAAAATGGAATGGTTAAATTTTTATTCGGAAAAGTTAATTTCAATTCAAGATGAGCGAAAATTTTCTATACAAAATAGTTGAATTTTCAAACCGATAATATAAAATTATAAAAAGCTTAAATTTAAAAAAAAAAGTACTTAAACAGCAAAAAAAGAAATTTAGAACTAAATACATACATTTTTAACCAAACAGATGACTTTTCAACTAAGAAGATTAATTTTCTATAAAGAAGACGAATTTCCAACAAACTACATACATTATTAAACAAATAGTTGTATTTCTAAATTTCAAAAATGACTTTTTAACCAAAAATGGAATACGTAAATTGTCATTTAAAAAAGAAATGAATTTTTAATTAAAAAAAAAACTAATCTTCAACAAAACATTTGAATTTTCTACAAAGAAGTTCAGTTTTTAAACAAATTAATGAATCTTCCAAGAATATTTTTTTTTAAAGAAAGTATTTAAGATTTCAACCCAGGAATTCAATTTTTAAATAAAAAATATAAAGTTTTAACATAAATGTTAATTTTTAATAAAATAGAGAAATTATAAGTTTAAAAAATTAGTTTTTAAGCCAAAAGAGGGAAGTTTACAAAAAATGATATTTTTAACCAAAGATATTAACTACAAACTAAAATTCTGAATATTCTACCAAAAAAATTAATTTGTAAGCAATTACATACATTATTAATCAAATGGTTGAATTTTTAATTATAAAGATTAATTTTTAAAAAAAAATGTAATACTTGAATTTTTATGACGAAAAAGTTCGTTTTAAATTAATATAAACGAATCATTTACAAAAATGTTAAGTTTTCAATAAATACAGACGAATTTTCCGTTCAAAATAGTTGCATTTTCAATCAGATAGTTCAATTTCAAAAAAAAGATAAATATACCAAAAAAATACATTTTTAACCAAACAGTTGAGTTTTTAACTAAGAAAATTCATTTTATAACAAAAAAAGACGAATATCCAACAAACTACATACACTTTGAAACAAATATTTGACTTTTTAAATTTAAAGTCACGATTTTTAACCAAAAGTGGAATAGTTTTAATTTTCATACCAAAAATTTTTTCGTAAAAAGCTAACCAACAAAACAGTTAAGTTTTTCACTATGTAGTTGAATTTCCAACACAAAAAGTCGAATCTTTCTAAAGTTTCAACAAAGAAGTTTAATTTTCAAATAAATTGATGGATTTTCTATAAAAATTATGAATCTCGGACACTTTTTAAAAAAGAAATTAGTTCAATGTTCAACACAAAAATGTAATAAAAAACATATTAGCTGATATTTCAACTGCAAAAGATTTTAATTTTTAACTAAAACAATTAATTTTAACCAAAAATGACGAATTTTCATCAAAATCGTTGAATCCTCAACCAAAACAGATTAATTTTCAATCAAGCAGCTCTATTTTTAACAATAAAAAAAGGCAATTTTCAATTTATACACGGTCCTAAACGTGCAGGTGCTTTTAGATTTATTATGAAGTTGAACACTATAATTGAAAGATATAAATCATTGGATAACATAAAAGTCAGATTGCGGATATCTCTGGCATGCGCAGTAATCATACCAGTGTTTTTTAGGTTAAGTAACGCCATGTGTCAATCTAAAAACACACTATAGTGCGCATGCTAGAGATATCCGCGTTCTTCACAAACATTAGTTTCAGAAAATTAACAAACACTCCTCCAAAAAAATTTCTGGATCCGCACTGGATTTACCTTTAAATACTTGGATAATATTTCCGCCACACTTCCAGCTCTCCAAGAGCTTAATGTAAGATGACCCTGGCCCTGCCATATATCAGGCCCTCACAGAATATGATCGTTCACTTCGCCGACAGAACTTGTTCACGATTCTCTAGTCGTATATGATTAGGAAACGCCACTATGAATACTAGGAACACTAACAAAATGTTTCTGAACGGATAATTAATTAGCACAAAACTTCCTTAATGCAACTTCGCGCGAATAAACAGATCCTGATGCTAAGTGCATCAACTGCGTGGTAGTCAGGTGACGTTCAATTTTAATGCCCGATGAATGACGCGCAATAGTCGACCATCAGCGATAGTTCATCTGGTCCTCTGCAAGTTTAGTAACTTTGGCATGGAGAGACATTGCGCTTGCGCTAGCTATGTGGAAGAGGACCACGGCACGGCTCTATGTTGCCATGGTAACGAGTTGACGCGTCGTGTTCCTCTTAGCATCATAACTGGGATCCAGGCTGGATCGAATCGCACGGAAGGCTTTGACCACTTATATTGACAGTGGCACTATCTAAAAGGAAGTCGCGAACTAAAATGTAATTATGCGTTGGGGCACGTATGTGTTTATTTTATTTGAATGTGTGTGCAAATTAAAAACTACAGAAAATAAACAAATTAATTTAAATTATACAAATTTAAGTCGAAAAATGTGCAAATACTGTTTCCTGCAACATTTTTCGGGATAAATTTGTACAATTCTGCATCAATGCAATTCTTCAATAAATGAAGAATTATATGACAAATGAAATGTAAGTTTTTTATGACATTTTATTCATAGTAAAATAGAAAAGAATGAAATGACTGATTTCATTGCTAAAATGTGAAATATTTTATGATATGTGCGAGAAATGAAACGATATTATAATTAACATTCTTTTCAAATAAGTGCGTACAGCTAATCAGAAATAGTTTTTGTTTCACTACACGTGACTACACGACTTGAGACACTGACTTTTGTTGACGATAAAATTACCTTACAAAACATTAGCATAGCGGGCACCAAAATATTTGAAGTAAAAATATAATGTAAATAATCTAAATAAAAAATATTTGAAATATTTGGTCAAAGCCTTCCATGCGAGTCGACCCAGCGGGTGTTTGAAAAGAGTAAAAACAAGAGAGACATATTGTCTATCCAGGAAGGATAACTATAGCATCAGCATGATCCAAGAAACTATGGTCTCGCCACTTTGAGGTCGAGAATGTGTTCAAAATTGCGCGACGCACAACGACCACCATATTGGTTACCATGGCAACATGTAGAAGTCTCGCTTAGGCATGATTTAAATCATTTTCCGTCTAGCCCAATGACTTTAGATCAAATTCGATATACAAAACAGAAAGAACCGCATTCCGAGAACTTTCAGCGCAGTTAAGTGTTCCCCGCAGAGCAGATGGAGAAATCACGTACTTATCCAATGATTCATTACTGTAACGACTGAAACTGTCCGCCATATTTGATTTTGTGTTTACGCCGATTGGCACGCGTATTTTGCATTTCTCGATAAAAAAGGTGGATAACAAATTTGTAGAAAATTTGATTCTCTACCATTTTCAGCTAAGCGATATAGTTTTAAAATATTATTAATCGCTAAAAATAAGTAAAAAGTGTGGAAAATTAGGAAAGTGTCGCAGGTTTTTAAACTTTTTGACTATTTGTATTGAAAATAAGGGACACATTTAAATGACAAAGTTGTAGAGGTCTAAATTTCCAACAACTTCTGTATGAAAAAGTTTTTCGTGTGACGTGTAAATCACGGATGGGAACGCTCTCAACACAGAGGTCATTTAAATGTGCCACTTCTTTTCAGTACAGATAGTTAAAAAGTTGAAAAAACTGCCTCACTTACCTAATTTTTCACACTTTTTGCTTATTGTTAACGGCAAATAAGTTTCGACAACAATATCGCTTAGCTGAAGATTCTAGAAAATCAAATTCCCTACAAATTTGTTTCCCGCCTTTTTTATCGAGAAATTCAAAATACGCGTAAAATCGACGAAAACACGAAATCAAAGATGGCGGATAGTTCAGGTAATTAATTATTAAACAATTATGTGATTTCTTTATCTCTGCAGGGGGAAATTTTTTATTTCAAACTGTTAATCTAACATAAAGAAAGAAATGAAAGTTGCAATTATAAAATCGAAATGAAAAAATGTAAGTTCATACATCTGTGGTTGAAATTAAACTATTCCGTTAAATTTTTTGTTTGTTAAATTAGTTTTATGAATTACGAATTTCAGTTTTGCATTTTTGGTTGAAAATTTATATTTCTAATTAAAAATTCTTTTATTTGGTTTGAACTTAACGGCTTTTGATTTAAAATTGGAATACTTTTGGTTGAAATATTTACTATTACATTATTTATTGAAAATTCATCTTTTTGGTTAAAAATTGAATTGTTTTGTTCAAATCTTATTTGCTTTAAAGAAGCATGTATCCTGTTTAAAATTCGCCATTTTTTTTATAGAAACCCAATCTTCATAGTTGAAAAATTCACCTTTTTGCTTTTGAAAATCATCTCTCGTGGTGGAAATTCCATCTGTTTTGGATCAAATATTAATTATCACATTTATTGTTAATAATTATTATTTATAGGATAATAATTCAATTAAGTGGTTGGAAATTGAAATGTAATGTTAAAAAACTTAATTATTTTATTGAAAATCCGTTTTTTTTTCTTTATGAAAATTTATATATTTCAATTTTTGTTTAAAATGTATATTTTTTAGTTGAAAATTCGACTACTAATTTTAAAATTCGTTTCTTTTGGTTGAAAATATATCTTTCTGGGTTGAAGAATTAACATTTTTGCTTTAAATATTCACCTCTTTTGGTAGAAATTTCATATTTTTTGGTTGGAATGTCCCAATTGGGCTATATTGTTGAAAAATTAATTATTTTCCTCAGGACTTAAATATTTGGTTAAAAATTAATTTTAATTGTTTCAAAATTTATTTTTTTGTTAAAAATTATTCTTACCTGGTTTAAAAGTCCACTTTTTCTAAAAATTCGATTTTTACAATAAAAATTTAACTACTATTTGTTTGGTAATTTATCTCTTTGTCGTTGTAAATGCAACTCTTGAAAGTTGAAAGTTTATTTTTCTGTGTTGGAAATCTCATCTTTATTGATTGAAAATTCATTGGTTGGTTAAAAATTCAGTCTGTTTTAAAAATTGAACTATTTGGTTAAAAATTAAAATATATGGTTGAAGATTTAATTATTTTATTAAAAATTAAACTACTTTTTTGAAAATTCGTTTTTTAAAATGAAACATCAACTATTACTGGTACTTTTTAAAAAATGGTCTTTTTGGCTTTCGTTGTTAAAAATTTATATTTGCGGGTTAGAAAATGCACTTTTTGTACTTCTAAAACATTTTAATTTTTAAATTAAAAATTCAACTATTTGGTTCGAAGTTTATCTCTGTATGTTAAAAATTGTACTAAGTAGTTAAAAGTTCAAATAGTTTTTGAAAATTCCTTCTTTTAATTAAAGTTGAACTATTTGGTTGTAAATGCAACTGTTTGGTTGGAAAATCATATTTTCTGGTTTAAAAATTCACTGTCATCTAAAATATTAAATTTTATTTTATATTTAACTATTTCCAGGTCTTTACACTGTTCATTATTTTTAATTCTATTGGTAAGTATAGTATAAATTAATATCATCTTTAAGGATGTTCTGAATAGATTTTTTAGAATTTTCATCTAAAAAAACTCATTTTATTCCGAAAAAATCCTAACACTTGAACTACAACCAACTTTATTAAAAATACTTGCATTTGCCTCGACGTTTGGCTAGGCGAGCTGAAAACTGCAGAAAACCACTTTCCGAATTCAGCCGGTTTTTGTGTGTCAAGTTTAAAAGCAGATATTTGACCCTGCTCATTGCATTTTTTACAACATCCAATGCTAAAATTAAATCTCTTTGACGACTGGCTATCATTCACATAGATAACAGGATTTTTTTTAACATGATAAATAGAAAATCTTAATAAAAAACGCAATTGTGTAAAATTGCCCATACAAGTTTTTTACTCAAAATGTAAAAATAAGAATTATTTACATTAATTTTAATATCATTAGGTAATTCAGTGCTCTCAACATTTTTGGCGTACAGAGCCAGCCGACCGACTACATTTCTTCTATTTGAAAAATACCTAATCCCTAAACTACGAAAATCAATCAAAGTCGCAAATCCAGGACCTCACCTCGACCATCTATCATACCCGCTCCCACAAGTCTTCTATCCTGTCCTATCCGATGATATCCATTCATAGTTCATACCCATATACTCCCATTCACATACTCCCGCACCTCTCCACCACTTCCCCTGAAGTACTAGCCTTCATACGCCCCCCACCCTTTTTACTAACCCGATCCCTACTTTTAGTTCCCCATCCTCCCCACCCCTTTTTAAGGTCTCCTCACTTTTTATGATCCCCTCCCCACTCAAATTCCCATTCAATTGCATTAAATCAATGGCATCACAAGGAAGCAACTTTAATGCCATAATTTTTGTGTGAATTAAAAAATATTCAAAAGAAAACAACCGAATGCTAAGATGCACATTCGGACAAAGAAAGCGATTGAGAGAGAATATACTCCAATACTCTACTTTTTACGGGGCAGTGCATCTGCTTTCTCATTATCTTCAATATCTTAATGGCCGAGAACCCAAATCAGACTGACCCGTAGTTTTTACCAGTAACCTTCTATGAAGATCCTGAAGGTCACTTGAGACTATTCTGGAATAGTAAACTCATCAGATGCAAGAGCCTAAAGTGCTGCTTGACTATCAGAACAAATTTAAAAGTGCTAGCCTTTATAAACTCGCTTACTTTTCTCCAAGCAAGCTTTAATAGCTCTTATTTTGGCCTGGTAATCTGCAAGGAATGTGTCGAAAACTGTTCTCTCAGCCCTGGGCTTCCTATGAGTCTTTAGAGCTACCCAGTGGGCACAAAATTTGGCAACGTCTTTGCGACATCGTTACGACATCTTCCCGACAACTTCACGATATTCTATGTCCAGGTCGTTACGGTGTCTT
>JAAAKG020095484.1:0-16121 GCA_010014905.2 Druon quercuslanigerum
TATATTTATATACACTAATGGAACTGCAATCTGAGCGAAAGTAGGGACATGAGCCGAAATAGGGACATTGACCTTATAAAGTAAATTCTAAAGAATTTAAAACTATAGAAATTAAACTTTAAAGAATTGAAATTAATTAGGAAAAATTATAAAATTTATTCATGTTAATAAAATTGTAAGTAAAAAATGCAATAACATGTAATAAAATATTACATATAGTGAACAGACGAATTATATAAAGTTCGAGTGGGTTTAAAGTAATTTAAGGGAAGTGAGAAGAATTCGACCAAATTGATTGAAAATTTTATTTGATTACAAAAATTATGAGTGAATTCATAAAAATTTAAAACAATGCCTAACAATGTAAAAAAACTATAAAAAAATCCACTAAATTGAGTAAAATTGACTGAATTTAGAAGAATTCATAATAATTCCAGTAAAATGAATAAAGTTTTTAAACTATAAAACATCTCTCGATAAAATTGATAAAAATTCTAGTTGTTTAAAAAAAAATAAGGGAGTTGAAAGTGATTAAAAACTATTTAAAAATTCATTGCATTGATTAAGTTTGGAGTTAAAATAGAAAAATTAATTAAATGCATTAACATTTTAGTGAATTTAAAATATTTCAGAATGAATGAAGAAAATTTGAGAGAATTCCATAGAATTTAAATCAAATAAGTATAAATTATTGAGAATTTAACAGATTTTCAAGTGATTTTAAACTAATTGCAAACATTTTCAAAAATCCATAATATTCCAATAATTTAAGTAGAATAGGAGTGAATTAAGAAGAATTCGGAAAAAGTGAATAAAAATCATACGAATTCAACATGGATTTAAAAGAATTCAGTTTGACTTTAAAATAATTGAAATTAATGAAACAAAATGATTGAAATTTTTAAGGAATTCAAGGACAATTCAAAATAATTGAAAGGAAAACGAAAGAATTCAAGAAAATCGTGAAATATTTATGGACTTGAAACTAGTAACTTTATCTTAAAAAAGTGACTAAGAAGTTATGGATTTTAATTAAGCAAAAATTTATCTTATATTTTATGCAAAAACTATGGAGTTTAGTGAGCTAAACATTTTGGAAACCGCGAAATAACATTTTACCATTAATTTGTTTATAATAGTATATCTTAAAACCGAAAGCACAGTGGGGATGATATGAGATTTTCTGGCTTATTTTGGTTCCCTGACCTATAACAAAAATTTTCATATCAAATTTAAAATCATGATCTGAGCCCTTTTTGAAGAAATTCAATTTTTGTTTAATTGTGAGATTTTGCATTTGTATATGATTTGATTTTAAGAGTTGCTTCAAAGTTATTTTATTTTTAATTTGCTATTTAGTCTCATAGGTTTGTACATTGTAAAAGTATAATAGAGTACGGTTTAAAAATTGAAATTTAATAATCAAGCTTGTAAATATACTTACTAATTTTATTAATTTTTTCCAGTACATCGCGTAAAATTAATTTAAAACCAGAAATTTATCTACGGAAACTAATAAATGCAGCTGAAATGGTCGATAAATAAATTAATTTTTCATTAAAATTAGAAAAAAATTGGTTCCTATAATTCACATGAAGTTGATGTTTTTGATAAAAGTCTTTTAAAGTCAAAATAAACCGATTCTGTTGCTTCTTTAGAGCAATTTGAATATTTTTCAATAATAATATGAAGAAAGTTATTTTTTCTCAACAACTTCAGTTATATTTTGTATTAACTTAGTTGGCGAAATTGAATTTATTTCGGGATTTAAGGTCATTTTAGGGGCTGTCTATAAAGTACGATACCGATTTGAGGAGGGAGGGGGGATCACGGCCTATTTTTCCCTATTCCCCTATTCCCCTCTTCTCCCCTTTTTGCAAAAATTCTTTTCTTTTCCCCTTTTTGAAATTTTTGTTAAAAAGTATATTTTTGGTTCGGAATTTATGTTGTTGGGGTGAAAATGCTACTATTTGGTTAAAGTTTAATTCTTTTATTGAAAATATAACTACAGTGAAACCGGGAATTAAGCCTCTCGGATTCAGACATTCCGAGAATCACTCAGGTGTGACGAAACAATGGTCAGCCCTAAAACCGATCCTAAATCCCGGGTTCACTTATTGCGTCAAAAAGTTTTTTTATTTATTTTACGGCTTGTTTAAAAGTTGAACTAGTTTGTTAAGAGTTCATTTTTAATGTCTATATGGACGACCCCTTTGAGGGAAGGTGTCGATTTGTATTCCACATTTCTGCAATATTTTTAAAAATAATTACAATAATACTTTTATTTTAATTTAATAGAGCACAAGGGCATAGTGAAGCATGGGACGAATTAATATACCCGGGAATGAAACAGGGTTTGGTGGGTTCTCTTTTAGCCAGTCAGGAAGCCATGGATCGAAGAAGAAACAGTTTTGAGCTGTATGGTGCTGATTTTATGGTAATGGAAGATTTTTCTGTCTGGTTGATTGAAATCAATAGCCATCCGGACATGAGCTCTTCGAGCAGCGTGACTACGAGATTGTGCCGTCAAGTCATGGAAGATGTTATTAAAGGTACAGCAAAAAATTAATTTTCCACTGCCTAAAAAAAATTAAATTTTTGCAAAAGTCGTGATAGATTTCCGAGAGGACAAAAGTGCAGATACGGGTCAGTTTGAGCTATGTTATAAGCAGAGGATGCCGAGTTGTCAGCCATATTTGGGTGCAGCATTGTCACTTCAAGGTACCAGAATCACTACTTCTGAGAGGAAACCAAGTTCCAGCCCCCAGGACTCCAAGTTCAGCATGGTATCAAAATCACCAATGGTAAGGTCATTTAGTGTGATTTGTGAGCCTATTTGAGTCTCCGTTCGGTCAGAAAATTTCTGATCATCTTAGACGAGCCTATCGCAGAAAAGGTCGACGGAGCATAGCCAGATTGGTCCAGTGATTGTCGATCTAATTGAGGAACTGGAAATCCAGCTGGACCAGGAATTCTACTCTTATTATAAAATGGAGCATCCAAAGGAGCCGTTGCCAATGTTGGAACCACCTGCAATGTCAACTGCGGCTGGTGCGGAGTCGATAAGTGTCGAGACAAGTACAAAAACTGCTGCCAGTGCGACTCCCCAAAAGGTCAAGACTAAACCGCTCAATTCTTCCCAGGTGAATTTTCATTTTATTCAAAAATTTTCGCATTTTTGGTATAGTATTATACAAAATTTAATTTTGCTCCAGCCCAATTCATCAAAAACAAACAGCCCTTATAAAGCCCCCGTCCAAAAGAAGGCAGAGAAGTTACAGATTATTGTGAATCATCCGCGAGCCAAGTCTGAAGTGCCTCCAATGAGACCCTCAATCATTTCTAAAGTTGTGGAACTTCAAAAGCAGGCTGCAAAGTCGGCTTCAAATCCGAAATCTTCCCAATCATCACAACATGAGCAAAGTGCTGAAAAGGTAGAAAACCAATTCCATTTTAAATCATGCATTTCAAGAAGAGTCCAGGTTGTAACGAAATTTCGAATTTCTACTAACGGTTTCTTCGCGGTCGCGCTACCTCTGCAGAACTTGATAGGATTAGTCGCGCGGGCAAGAATTCATTCTCTCATTTAAATTTTGTTCATCGGCCCTTGACGGGGTTTCCGATACTGACATATAGAGCTAGAGGTAGTAGGGACATGCGCGCTAATAACACAGACAATCGGTAAAATGTCTATATTTTTAGTCTTCTTTCTGAAAAACTAACATGTGAGTTATTTTCCATAAATAAGGAAGAACATTAAAGATAGTGACGAGAAGAGTGAGGCACGAGATCGGAAGATTTTTGAGAACTAAGTTTAAACTTGAATCAGGACCGGGTGCTCTATTATTTTAAGTAGGTTTAGTTTGTTTTGTAAATTCCTGACGGGTTATTTTCTTAAAATTATCAGTGCTTGGAATATTAGGAAAATCTGAGACAATTTGTTCACATTCAGCTATGTGTTGAGGGCCAGATGGTTCGTCATGTAAAGCGAAGTTACTTTCATAATTTGCTGATGGGAGATTTGTTTCATTGGTATTGCCACTATCTATAGCACTTCGCCATTCCCAAGGGTACCTTTATGGCAAACCCGCAAATCGAAAGCACAAGGTCACTCATGTATTTTACATGGATGATCATAAGATCTATGCTAAAAATAAAGAGCAACTACATGTAGCTCAAGGGATTGTCGAACGATACACTAAGGAAATGGGAATGGAATTTCGGTTAGAAAAATGCGCCAAGGTTTATTTGAAGCGAGGAAAACTTAATGGCATGTCTGAAGACCCTGAGCTCGTCGATAGAAGCGCTATACGACACCTTTGCGGTGACGAGAGTTATACGTACCTGGGCGTGCCACAGAGCCGCATTCAGGAGATAACATCTATAAGGGATACCCTCCAAAGCAGATATAAACGGCTCATCCGGAAGGTTTGGTCTTCCGAACTGTCGGCGAGGAACAAAGTATCTGCAATGAACATGCTCGCCGTCCCGGTAGTAATCTATTCATTTGGAGTGGTTCCATGGACGAAGAACGAGCTCAGACCCTTTAATATCGAAACACGAAAGGTTATACAGATAAACATAAGTATGCATTCCTTAAGTCTTTTCTTCCGCGACTCTGCATCTCACGCCGTCAAGGTGGTCGCGGAATATTGAATATTGAATGTCTTCACAACAAGATTATTCTGGATACAGCACAAAGAACCGCAAATGTAAGAGATCCTCTTCTTAAAATGGTCAGGAAGCATGAAGAAGTGGGCAAAGGAGCGTTTCTGCACAAAGCTGCGGAGAAGGCTGCTGAAACACGCGGACTTAACATCAGTATCAGGGGTGAGCAAAATGCATCAATTCTTTTCTATCTTGATTACTCACTCCTGAAAGCCCGGATTCAGAAAGCACAGGAGAAAACTCCCGTGAACAGCTTTTGCTAACTTTTGCTTTCCTTAAATCATCCGGATTGAAGTCGTGCACGGAGGGTTTCATTTTGGCATGTCAAGTCGGTGTCATTTTCACCTTCACATACCGTCGCTACATTCTGCGCCAAGATGTCTTCAATGATAGCTGCAGGGCGTGCCGCGCACACCCCGAGCATCTAGGACACATGCTATCTAGTTGTCCAAATCATGCGGGAAAGACCTACATCCAAATGCACAATGCGGCACTAAGAGTGTTTCATTATGATATCTGTCACTCTTGCGGCTTTAACCTTAATATCGCTCCACCAAACGCTCCTAGGGAAATAGAATCAATTGTCGAGAATGAGAAGTTCTGCGTATACTGGAACTGTATATTCTCGACAATTGTTTCTGTTGCACACTCGAGGCCTGACATAGTTCTCCTTGACTTCGAGAAGCGAACAATGTTCGTTATCTAATTTTCGTCACCAGCTGACAAAAACATCATACCCGAGCAGAATGAAAAGAAAGAAAGGTATAGAGACCTTGTAAGGGAGTTGCAACGATTATACCCGAAATATTCTGTTAAATTAATCCTCCTTATCATCCAAATACCGAACTATTTCGACACATGAATCTGGACCTCTCTGCATGATTTGAAATGGGATTGATCAGGATTAGTTTTACCGGTTGATCTTATTTTTAATTTCAAAGGTTTCTACTAAGAACTTATATTGTTTTAGATATTCCGAGCTGCAATGAAGAACACAGTGAAAAAATACAAAAAAAATAGTATTGTGCAACCAGCACTGCCTAAATTACCATCGCTCTTGTCTCCTTTAGCTGTAAAAAAAGTGAATCGTGGATCATCAGAAAAGGGGAAAATTAAAAAAAGACAATATTCTAAAAAGAAAAAAGTTTCGACCGATGTTGGTGATATGTATGCTGTTGGTCTCAGTATGAATAAGTAGTCCCCAAAATAATATACAGGACTGAGTAAAAGAATATCCTTTAATCAACCAATCTCTGCAATTAAAAACTACTTCTTGGACTCAATCACATTATTATCATTATTCCATAATTATGATGGGATCAAGTCAATCAAATCATTTTTAATTGCAAAAAATTCATGGATTGAAGGATCTTTATGCTTAGTTCACTATAAGTACTTGTTGATACTGCTTTGAATTCTATTATAAATTTTATTTTTGAAAAATTATGCCAATAAAAGATGTTACTATGCCACTGTTAATAAAGCCTTTTTTTATTGTAGTATAGAATTTTATGTTAAGCATGGAGTAATAGTAAGAAGACCAGTCAGAAATTTGGTCGCCATTTTTCCGGACATAGTTCGGGGGAGTACGTACGCTGAATTGTAAAGTTTCGCCTCGTGTAGAGTGGAATATCTGCGACTGAATATCTAGAATTATATTTTTTACTTACTGTATTCTCAGTAACGTTTTCTATTTCTCGCTTTATGCAAATAAAGTCCAGATCAAATTCACAAAAACACAATGTCCCATCTCACAACAAAACATTTGCAGCTGTCAGCTCTCAGCTCTTGTAGATATTTCACTCAAAACGAAGCAAAAATTTGCAATTCTGCGTACGCAATCCCCTGATCTGTGTCCGACAACTCTAATCATGTTTCATGCCGTGCGGTGGCAACCGGTATTGGTGACCGTGCGGTAGCTATTTTCAAATTTTGAATGTTTAAAATTAAGAATTTTTTTAAAATTTCTAATAAGTGGTAAAATATCAGGTGGATAGCATTTAAACTTTAAAATCCACTTCTTTCAAAAAGAAGAAAATTTACACTTTTATTTCTTTCTTCAAAATTAAGAATTATATTTAGAGTAATGAAAATTTCTCGGAAATCCTTGAATATTCTAAATTTCCTGAATTCTTTGAATGTTTGGAATTCGTAAAATTCTTTGAATTCTCTGAATTACATGAATTATCCAAATACTCAGAAATCCTTGAATATTTCAGGAATTCCTGAAATTCTCTGAAGTCGAATTCCCTAAATATTCTGAATTCTTTTAAATCCCTAAATTCTTTTGATTACTGAATTCGTCTGAGTTTTCTACATTATTTTAAGTTATTGGAATTTAGGGAATTTTCAGAATTCAGGGAATTACACGAATTTTAGAAATTCAGATAACCGAGGGAAATAAATAATCTTGAATTGAAAGCATATATCAAAACACTGAAAATATTTTAACTTAATTTTTTAATCTTTCAAGATTGTATCTCTTGAAAATAATTATATTTTATAGATGAAACAATAATTAAAATCAATGAATAGTTAAATAAATAAATTAGAAAAATTTTTATTATAATATTTTATTATTTATTTTTTATTACAACTTAAAAATGGACCATTTTTACATTTACGGCCCTTAAAATTGAAATCTTTTAAATTTCAGTTGCAAAAAGATGGTAAAATATCCAATTTATTTTTTTTAAATTAAAAATATAACGCTTTCGAATTCCATGTAAAATAGAAAACTGTATTTCTTGTATGAAAATTAAGAATGTTTTATTTGTAGTAATTAAAATTGTCAGATTTCCTGAATTTCTGAAAAATGTCTGATTTCGTTGAATAATATAAAATCCTTAAATATTCTGAATTCGCTAGATTCCTCTAATATTATGAATTCCCTAAATTTCTGGTATATTTTAAAATTCTGAAGTTTCTTGAATTCCCAGAATGTTCTGAAATCCCTGAAAATTTTCTAATTCCCTGAATTATTTAAATATTCAGATTTCTCTGAACATTTTAAATTCCCTGAAATCCTTGAATACCCTGAATTTCTCGACTATTCGTAATTCTCTGAATTTCTTGAATATTCTAGATTTCTTGCATTCTCGGAATTCTTAAAAATATATAAATTCCTTACATTCTCTGAATTCCTAGTCTTTTTGATATCTTTGATTTTTCTAAATTCCCAGAAATCATTACACATTCTGAATTCCTTGAATTCTCTGAGCGCACTAAAATTCTTTGAATTCCCTGAAATCCTTGACTTCTTTAAACTCCATAAATTCCGTGACTATTATGAATTTTCCTAAAAGCTCTTAAATTCTCAGGATTCCTTGTAATCCTTAAATATCCTAAACTCTTTGATTATTCGGAATTCCCTGAATTCCCTAAATATTCTGAATTCCTTGCATTCTCTGTTTTTTTTTAAATTTCCCGAAAGCCTTGAATATTCAGAACATAGTGAATTCCTGAAAATCTCTGAATTCCTTGAATTATCTGAAATCCCTAAAATTTTCGTAATTCTCTGAATTTCTTAAATTCTCTGATTTCTCTGATATCACTGAATATTCTAAATCCCTTGTTTTCTCTAATTTTCCGAAATTCCCTTAATTCTTCTGAATTACTTAAAAATGTAAAATATTTTCTGAATTCTTTATATTGCCTGAAATGTAGATAACTCAAAAGAATATGAAAGATATTAAAAACATTACAAGAAATTCAAAAGAATTAAAAATGATTAAAAACTGAATTCTTTTAGGTAGCTTCTCAATCTTCCAAGACCCATTCCACGTTAATCTGTAAAAAATATAAAAAAATTGCATTATAAATAAAATAAATTCATTGTCAAAATTTTTTTATTATTATTCTCATTATTACTATATAAGAAGTGTTCAAAAAAAGTTTTTTGCCATAAGAAAAAATTATTGCTATATGAATATAACCGAGAATAAAACAAAAAAGATAAGAAACAAACTTTCGGTCATCAAACGTCACACACATTTCACACAAAACTTCCTACATCACCATTTCAAATTCAAACAAAAATTTATCATCCCGCAAAACTGAAAAGATTACACTCAGAAGTCCTGGAAATCCTTTAAACCTTGATGTTGTTATTAGAAAAAATTAATCAGTTATCATTCATTTTGGCAATACTCATCACTTGGAATGGCACAACCAGGCTTCTATCGAAATTTTGGAAATCTTGCAACCGAAGGACTCAAATTCGAGACGACGAAACCTAGTTTGACTCAAGCAACAAATGTAAAGTCTAATTTTTATTCTTGACAAAACTATTTTAAGAGATCTTCTCTTTTTGACAACAATTTAACTATCAACTTAATTTTTAACCGATTTCAAAAAAAAATTAGCTTGTTAATGAAATTCTAAGACACTTGCGGGGGAAATGAAAAAGGCGGCCGTCCTTGGGTCGCTCCGTGTAGTGAAAGTTACTGCTTACATGATTGAAAATGACTTTAATTAAATCATTAAAAAAATACTGATTCGGTCAATGGCCGCTACTGAGTACATCAATTTGTCATTATCGGTTGAAAAATAAACTTCTTGGTTTAAAATTCATTTCTTTGTTTAAATTCGACTGTTTTTTATATAAAATAGAAATAATTTTGAAGTAAAATAGAACTTGCGCAGTTTTTTAAAGAATTAATCTTCCGTAAATTAAAAGTTCAACTACTTGGCCAAAGTTAAACTACTATGTTAACACTCTGTTTTGTTTTCTGATTAATAATTCATTAATTTAGATAAAAATATATCTTTGTGGTTGATAATTTAAGTATACTTAGTTGCAAATTTATCGCTTTGGTTTAAAATTTAATTTAAAAGGAAATTTCTTTGTTTTTTTATGGCTGAAAATTAGTTTTTTAAATTAAAAATGTCCACGATTCCTTTTTGGGTTGTAAACTGATTTTTTCAAATGCAAATTGAACTATTTGGTTGAAGGTTCATCTTTTTGGGTACAAAATTAATCTTTTGATTTGAAAATTCCTCTTGTTTATATTTTTACTAAAAAATTTGTTGTTTTGGTTAATGAATCATCCTATAAGTTGAAAATTTTGTTTTATTGGAAATTATTCTTTTCTTGTTGAACATTCCACGTTTTTATCAAGGATAAATGTCATTTCTTTAAAATTCATTATTTTTATTAAACAATTAATATTAGCAGAAATTTTATTTATTTTAAATCGTTTTTTTAGTTTTGAAATCTAACATTTTTTGGGTAACAATAAATCTTATTGTTTCAAGATCAATCCTTTTTGACAACAAATTCATATCAATTCTCGAAAATTGATCGTTTTTGGTAGAAGAATAATTTTCCTGACAGAAAATTCATTTAGAAAGTATTTAAACTACTTGGTTGAAATTTGAACGGCCTTGTTAAAAATTCATTTATGCTGTTAATAATTTATCATTTTAGTTAAAAATTTATCTATTTGGTTGAAAAATGAACTATATTGTTTTAAAAATTTATTTTTTTTAATCAATTATTTTGTGTTTGAAATTTAGTATTCTTCGGATAAAAATTAATCTTCTTATTTGACAATTCATCTTCTCTGGTTGAACATTCAACTATTTTGTTACAAATTTATTTTTTTTTGTAAAAGATTATCGTTTAAGTTAAAGATTCATCTCTTTTGTTAAGAATTTAATTATTTTGTTGAAAATGATTTTTTCTTCTCTTAAAAATGAATTTGTTTTTAATATAATAATTAATTAATAAAATATTGAAAACTTAACTATTTTATTTTCGGCTAGGAATTTACCCTTTTATATGAAAATTTAACAGATTGAATAATTTAAATTAACTGATTTAATCGGTAAGTCAAAATAATTTTCCGAATTCGTTGAATAAGCGGAATCACTTGAATATTCTTAATTCCTCGAATTCTCTGAATTTTATGAATACCTTAAATATTACAAATTCCTGAAATTCTTGGAATTCTCTCAATCACCTGAATTCCTTTAAATCTTCTAAATTCTTTGGATTTTTCTGAAGTTCTTGGAATTCAGGGAGTTCTCAGAATTCAAGAAATTCTACAAATACAAGGAATTCAGATAATTCAGAGAATTTGGATGAAGTCAGATATATCAGAGAATTCGCAGAAATTTAGAGAATTTCAAGGGAGTTAAAAGAATTTGAAAGAAATCTCGATTTATTTTTAATACATTATAAATTCTTTGAAATTGTTGAAATTGTTAATTGTTGAAATTTTATTTCTGTAAGTGCAAAAACTGTGGTTAATTATTTTTATGTGAAGATTATGGTGATAATTATAAATAAAAATGAATAAAAGAAAAATAAATGGCGGACTAGGAATAGGTAAGCCATGTGATAAATGTGCCTTGGAATAAACAAGAGTTGACTGTATTTGTTTTTACATTCTTTTTTAATGAATAATTGCTCAATTGTTATTTATAAACAAAAATTCAGCTCTCACATTTACAAATAAAAAAATTTATAAAATTGAAACATTCACTGTTACAATTTGAAATTCTAACGATTTAATGGTATCTATTTCAAACCGTTCAGTATCAAATTTTTCAGTATTAAATATTTGATTTATAGTTACTCATTTTATATAAACAGTTAAATGTTGCTAAACATTAAGAAATCGTATTTAACATTTTTTTTTTAAATTCAGTCAGTTAAAAATAGAATATTTTAGATTCAAGCAATAATTGAATACGATTCAAAATTAAACAAAAGCCTTTAATTATGATTATATTAATCTGTAGATTGTTTAATTTTGAAAAGTTCCGAAATCGTTTTGTAAAATTAATTATTGTTTAATTTAGAAAATTAAAACGATTGTTTAAACTTTTTAAATTTCACCTTTTGAGATAGCAGATAAGTGAAAAAATAGTTAGATTGTCGAATAATTGGCAAAAATAGTAGCATTAGTGTAATTTTGTGTAAAATAGTATTAAAATAGTTGCGTCCCCTTTTTTTAGTTCAAATGAAATAATTAAATAATTTAAATAAATAAATTTCATTAGGAAATGAAAAGTTCCGTTCCATGGCTGGATAACACCGCATCCTCAGATATTTCAGATCCCTACAGCGATTCTGACAGTGAAGCAGACAACAGAAGAAATGTAGCACGTTGGTTAGAATCTCTTCCAACTAATCAAGACTGGTACGAGATAGAAGACGATTTGCCAAACCGACAAGGCGATTTCGAAAAAGGAAAAACTTCCGATGTCGAACCCCTTTCAAAAAATAAGGCGAAAGAAGAATTTGATGCTCTACAACCATCTACCAGTTTCAAAAATGACACACCATCCAGTTCTAGGGACCAACCAAGCACAAAGAAAGAAGCTACAAGAACCAAAGGAACCAAACACAAGATTTCTCCCGGAAAAATTAAATCTGGAAAATTGAAGGTCCATTTTAAAGAAACTCCGACTGAAATTCGTTCTGCAAATTCCAAGTATTCAAAATTATCAACGGATCGGGATGGTCAGTTGAGCAATAGGTTTGAAAGCTTAGAGGAAGCTAAGAATACTGATAGTAAAGATCTTTCGACTAGTGATGAAGGTAACGAAGAAAAAGTTAAGCTAAGGAAATTTCTGTACAATCTGAGGAGTTTAGATTCTACAAAAGTTGGCGAAACTATTGAAGCAAGAATGAGTAATTCTGATGAAAAAACGAGTAGATGTCATAGATCTTGTTCCATCAGGAATCAGGAATATCAAAAGAAAATGAGAGGAATTGATTTAGCGAATGATGGAGCAAAAAGACATCAAGTGGAGGATTTGAAACCATCACGAAAACTTAAATCGCCTTTTACTAAGCAAGCTTCAAGTGGTAAAACACCTGGCTTGTTTACAGGTAGACAATAGTTAATCATAATTTTTACGTTCACTTTGATAATTTAGATTGTCGAACATTTCTCCGACAAAATTAAAAAAAGAAGTTATTGCACTATTTAGGGTTTAAAATTTCGCATATTTGAAGTCCCTCAGACACTCTTGTTTTAAATTGCAGAGTCCCCTCACCTCCCACTAAGGTCCTTGTGGGTTCTCATTCGCGTCAGTGGCTGACCAATTGAAAAGATGCCCCAATTTATTGATTTCAAATGAACGCCGCTTGACGAAAATAATCTGAAAATCGCGGTAGAGGTGGGGGCCCCTCCAGCCTTAAAATTATCGAAAGTGTATGTTTCAAGGTCGTTCAAATAGGCGAGATTTCAGTGTATTTCTACTTCTTTAAACTACGTTACCAATTTTTTCATGATAATTTCAAAAAATTATGCGACTCTTGCGGAAGACACCCTTTACCGTATTCCCCTCCTTTCCCAGTTTTCAATAATATTCGTTTTTTCTCGAGTTTTCTAGAAAATATTTCTTTTACTTGATTTTTTGGTTAAATTTTTGTTTTTATTAAAAATTTATTTACTTTGTTGAAAATTCAACTAATTTGTTAAAAATTTCACAATTTTTGGCATTAATATTCCACACGCTCGTTGAAACATAATATTTTTATTTTGAAAATTCAACGACGGAACTACTTTGTTAGAAATCTTTTTGTGAACCTTTTTTAACCTGTTTTTTCAACTTAAAATATAGCAATTCCATTTTTGGTTAAAAAAAGTTTAAATATGGAAAATTACAGGTTTTTTTTTAAAATTCATATTTTCTGTTTGCAAATTCAATAAACTTTGTAGAAAAATTTAATTCAAAATGTTGATAATTTTTTTAAAATTAATTTTAAATCTGCTGGTTATTTCAGGTAGAATTCCCTGATTTTGCCTTAAACAATTTTTCATTTTCCCTGACCATTAACATTATAATACAAGCAGCTATTTAATTTAATAATATTTTTAACATAGAATTTTTTATAAACGGAATAAAACAATATTTCACCAAGAAATCGTTTTTTTTAAATTTACTTATTTTGAGCAAGAAATTACTTTTCTGCCATAAAAATGACTTTTTAATAAAAAAATTGAATTTTCAAAAAACTAATTAAATTTTCCAAACAAATAATTGTATTTTCGTACTAAGAAGATTAATTTTCAACAAAAAAGTGTAATAGTCAATATTAAAAAAAAGATGAAATTTCATTAAAAAAATATTAAGGTAAACGTCCCAGTAATTGTGATACCAATTTTCTTGCTTTATATTTAATTTTAATAAATGTAATTTCTATTTGATCTCGTAAAAATCTGAAAATTAGCGAATTTCATCATTAAATGTTATTTTTAACACATTTTTGCAACAAAATATTTAAATTATAATCTAGTTTCACGATTACTGGAACACTTACCTTAATTGTCAAACCAAAAACACGAATCAAGTATTTTCAGTCATGAATGAAAATTAACTTCATCCAAATTAGTGAACCTTCAAGCCTAAATACGAGTTTTCTGTAAAAAATTTGACTTTAGCAAAAAAAATGCTCAACAATACAGTTAACGTATCAACCAAAGAGATAAACTTTTATTCAGAAAAACAAATTTTCAACAAAGTAGTTCAACTTATCAATTAAAAAAGATTAATTTTTAACAAAACAGTTGCACTTTTATCTAACAAAGATAATCTTTCTACTAAAACAGATTAATTATTAAATCACGCAGACAAATTTTCAAAAAAATTATTGAATTTTTATCCAAAAAATATTTTAGTTTGACTTTTATCAAAATATGAATTTATAGAGAAAAAGGAAATTTTCTACGAAACAGTTGAAGTTTCAACCAAAAATAACATTTTTTTAAAACAAAAATGGTTCATTTTCAACCATACAGTTGCATTTTTATTCGAGAATGATGCAATTTCTACAAATATAGATTTTTTTAAATAAAAAGAAAAATGATTGAAAAGCAGTTAAATTTTCATCCAAAAATATTTTAGTTGACTTTTCACCAAGAAAATATGAATTTTAAAGAAAAAGCAAATATTCTATGCAAATAGTTGAATTTGCAACCAAAAAGGATGACCTTTTAAGAAAATTTATATAATAAAATGTATAACTAAAAAGTTAATCTTCCGGAAACGCGACTGCAAAAAAAGAAATAAAAATACAGATCAAATAAATTACTTTCAAGAATATTAAATAAAAAAATCAGCTGTTATGTAATTTATTTACGGTCCCTTATAGTATTGGTCGGATATCCTTCCATCCGCCGTACATTTTTCCAAGGAAAGGCAGTGAGTGGATGCGTATTAGGGGAAGTGAGGGGCGGGGTAGTAGAAATAAAGAGGGAGAATAAGGAGAGGGCAAGTAGGGAACTTAAGAGAAAATTAGGAGTTTGAAATAAGAGGAAGGGAAGTAAAAGAAAATGAGAAAAAATGGAGAAGGGGAAGTAAGGGGAATTGAGGGGAAAGGTGAAGGTGGTGCAGTAGAAGAATAAGGAGAGGGCAAGTAGGGAACGTAAGAGAAAATTAGGAGTGCGAAATAAGGGAAAGAGAAGTAATGGGGAGTGAGAAAAAAGGGGAAAAAGAAGTGAGAGGAATTGAGGGGCATTGAGGGAAAAGGTGAAGGTGGTGAAGTGGCAGAATAAGGAGAGTAGGGAACGTGAGAGAAAATTAGGAATGGGAAATAAGGGGAAGAGAAGTAATAGGAAGTGAGAAAAATAGGGAAGGAGAAGTGAGGGTAATTGAGGGGAAAGGTGAAGGTGGTGAAGTGGGAGAATAAGGAGAGGGCAAGTAGGGAACGTGAGAGAAAATTAGGAGTGGGAAATAAGGGGAAGAGAAGTAAAGGGAAGTGAGAAAAATGGGGAAGGAGAAGGGAGGGGAATTGAGGGGAAAGGTGAATGTGGTGAAGTTTAAGTAGGGGAAATAAGGGGAAATAACGAAAGTATAAGTTAGTGATAGTTTGGAGAGGGAAAGTAAGTTATGGGGTATTAAGGGGAGTTTGGGGAAATGAGAATAGAGGAAGTAGCAAAGTGAGAGAAAATCAGAAGAGGGTAAGTAGGTGAAGTAGGAGAAGCGGGGCAATTAAAAATTAAGGAAGGGGTAACGAGGATAGACAAGTGAGGGGAAATTGGGATGAGAAAGTTGAAGAAATGAAGAAAGTAATGAATTATCGAGTTTTTTTATTATTAATATTAATTATAGGGAATTTTCAAATTCGGTAATATTAATAACTGTCGAGAATTTTACATTCTGGGAATTTTCCAAATCTGCAAATTTTAAATTGTCCGTAATTTTTTAATTTCAGAAATTTTCCATTTCGAACATTTTCTTTTTTTGAGATTTTTCTGTCGTTTATGAGGTCTGGCTATTAAATAACGAGACTGCGCGTCTAGAGGGCGCCCTAGAGGGGTATGGGTAAAAACGAGTAGTTCGTTGGGTATCTGGGAATCTTCTCTATTCACGTACCAAAACACCTTTTCGTCACTATTATAGTATTTTTGCAGTAGTGGTTTGAAACGAACGTGTTTTTGTCTCGTGCCGAAAACCATGTGTGACGAAAAACAGGAACAACGTATCAATCTCAA
>JAAAKG020095495.1:0-16121 GCA_010014905.2 Druon quercuslanigerum
ACCAATGTATTTAGATTATTATATTATCAATAACATTGAAAATAAATAATCCAAACATAATACATTTCTAAAATTTTTAAATTTAAAAATTGCTATTTATTTAATTTCCATTTTTATTATTTTATTCATATAAGAATCTACTAAAAATATTTCTACCATGAAAATTGAGGAAACATTCACAACTTAATTAAAAGAAATCATACGATATTTATAAGCAAAACCTATATATTGGAAAAGAATCTCTTGTTTAGTGTCTCTATTTAAAATTTTGTATTTTGAGATTGGAAAATGATCAATTTTTCACGAATAATTTTATGCAAGGGAACATGAAAAAGATTCAATCATTAAAAAATAGATTTCCAAGCTATCTCACTTTCCGGCTCATTAGAGACATAAATATGAATAGAAAAGAAAAAAAAAGAGGGAGAAAAAGGGAAAAAGACAACCAAAAACCAACCCTCACTCTTTCTCTTTCTCCGTCCTTTTTATACTACTTGGGGACCAACATGTTTCGAGGCCAATTTAGACCTCCTCATCAGGGAGTAATTTATTTGATAAACTAAGGTATAATACAAAAAAGATGATGTAAACTAAAAAGAAAACGTTTCAATGGATATTCTCTGAAAAATGATTAATTCTAATATAGTCTTAGCAATCATGTAAAAATGAGTTACCCCCTGTGTTTATTTGAAAGCTGTTTTAGAAACACACATTAGATAGTTCTGTCACTGATTCTGATTATTGTAATGAAAAACACTTTAAAATTCAATTTTACATATTGTTTGAACATAAAATAATTAAAGATGAGCATTCTCAAAAATGCTTAGTACAAACCACGTACAAAAGAAATGCTTCATGTGCAAGTACGCTTGGATTGAACTTCATCGAGGCACGCGTATCGCCTTAGGAGGTAGGAATATAGGTACAAATATTACAAACACTTAAAGAATGTTATATTTTGAGATGGTTTCAAGGAGCATCAAACATTTTTAGAAAAAAGCTTTACTTGATAAATTCAATGGTTGAGTGTACTAAATATTTACTGATACTGTTTTGTAAAAACTAAGAGCACAGAATTTGTTTTATTTTTGTTAAATGCTTTAACAGATATCTTAGCCTATGGGGCCACCAATATACCACGTGGACAATGTTTTGCCACTTTTTGACCCCCCCCCCTAATCTTTCCACGTGGACGTATTTTATGAAAATAGGGATATTATTGGTCTTCAAAATCAAGAAGGGCAAAAATACCGATGAATTGGCTGAAAATTCAGATTTACTTGAGAACGTGAGCTTAAACAAAGTTTGAAAACCAAACAGAATGTCGTGAAAATATTCTTAGTTTTTCATGTTCTCCTAAAAAAGATCGCTGGAATGAAGATTTCAAAGATTAATAAATTTTCAATTAGATTAGTAAATTTTCAAAATTTGGAATTTGGTATTTCTTAGAATTTTTTTCTGTATTTCTATCCTAAAAGGGCCCATACATGCGCAAACAATTTTTAAACCACAACTTATCAAGATAATTTCAATTTATGCCAAAATCAGAATTTAAAAAATTCGCTGTATTTTTACTTTCGGTTCGCGGTTCTTTTCGATCTTTTTTATAAAAACCTACATATGTTTCGAAGTATTTTAATCCGTAAGTTTCAAAGATATTTTCTTTAAATACCATGATCAAAATTTTAAAAATTCTTTACGAATTTTCAAAGGTGTTCAGAATTTTTTTATGAAAAAAGAGTGAATTAAATAGTAAATTTAAAAAAAAACAATAAATAATTAAAATCCGAAAAAATTGAAAAGACTTTTTTGACCTTCATATATGTAAAAAAAATTTTAAACTTAAGTAAACAAGCTGGATGACTATCGATTCCAAATTAATTATTTACTTTTTTAGGATCCTAATATGCTAATTTTTCGCATTGCAGCTTTTTCGAATCCCATAATTTGTTATTTTCGACCCACCCTATTTTTTATCGGGCATTTCTTATCGGGAAACCTTTTTGAAGATGTATTGATGCCTGTATCATTTCTTTAGGAATTTTTTAATTAAATTTAATATTTAGTTGGTTAAACTGTGTTGTTTTTAAGCAAAATTATCACTCTTACTTTTCTTATAAATTTGAATATCTTAATTTAACATTTTTTTTTTACAAATCAATAAGGTTTGAAACATTGAAAGAGATTGTTTCTCTGCCCCAAACATCTTTTGAAAGATTGTTTATTTATATGTAAAATTTAAAACTGATTTCTCAAAAACACTTTGTTCCAGGTATTTTCACACAGAATAAGACACATAAAAATTAAGAAAATCTATTTCTGACACACATCCTAAAGGATTTTTGAAAAATGTAAATTTTAGGCCATTCAAAATGTGCAATGTCCAGAACGAAAGAGTTAATGATTTGCTAAAGAGACTTACCTTAGTAAAGTAACTTAGAAGATCTGCTTTCTTACAGGTCGCTTTATTCTTAAAAATTTTAATTTCATTGCTTATGTTTCCATAGAATTCATCGTATTTGGTACAATATGAAAGATTCGAGTGTACCTCGAGTATACCTTGTCTCATTTCAGTATATTTTTCACAGATTTGGGGGAGCGTGTGTCCACGTGGATTCTAGCCCCTCCCGTCCCCCTCGTGAACAATTTTGGAATTTTGATATACCCCCTCCCCCCTAAACTGTCCACGTGGTATATGGATGGATCCTATGGTCTCTATCAACAATGTTTTTATATGTAGGAATATTATTATTTATAAGATTAATCATAATCATTTGAGGGATAAGTATCACCACCATACGAGGGTAGTTTTAGTTTATATGCCTGACCATTATTTTATACTATTCAAGACTCTATAAAAGAATAATGACAAATGAGTTACAATCATCTGGAAAATATGAAAACGTGTTTCAGGTGGTATGTACGAAAAGGATGTTTTCAACCCCTAAAGGTCAGTTTGTGAATAAAGTCAGTACAATTTTTCTCTTTATCCACCCTGACCATATAAAAATTTATTTTAAAAATTGAGTTTTGACGTCAACTTAATGTACCTTATGAGCAGCGCCTAATGTGGCGCACCAAAATATGTCTTTTAATCTAAAAAATAGTATAAGCAATCTTTTTGTGGCAAAATATAGACCATGTAGTTCCATAATTGAGTTTTATATTATACATATCCAAAATTATATTGGAATCAATTTTCACTTATTGAAATAGTAGTTAAGTATTTCACTGAGTAATCAGTGATTTCGGACTTATGCAATAATTAGTTCAGTAAAACCAAAGTAAATCGTGTGAAACATAACATCTGAGTCTTAAAGTTAGGCGTTGTTACACTTTTACTTAAGTAGCAAAATTAATTTCTTAATAAAATTTATATTTTTTTATTTTTGGGCTGTCAGTCTATTGAATTAAATGCGGAAAAAATATACTGTAACAAGTATAAAAAGTACTTACTTAACGAGTTTGTACATGTCAGTCCAATCTTGAATGCAAAGTAATATGTGAGGTTACTTGTCATTAAAAAACTTCTAAACTTTACATCTTTCTTAGAATTTGATCATAATTATGGGTTTCAAGTTTTTACTGTGATTATTTGATGAATCTACTAAAATATATTTTTATTATGACTGCTAAATTGACATGGTGCAGTGCTGCTAAGTCTCAAAAGTGTTTATTAACCTGAATGAATAAGTAACTTTTCATTTATTGTCAGTGACCGATGTGCAGCTATTTCTATCAGTAAAACCTCACCGAAAATCAGCGACATTTCACTGATTCAGATTTAGAGAGTGTGAGAACTTTATAATAGTAAAACAACCAATCTCTGTAAAATAGGATCTTACAAAAAATTTTTAAATATTAAGCGCCCAAGCATAGTGTCCAACTAAAAACATTTTAGTGCAAAAGTTAATTTCACTCAAGGTTAAAGCACTAAAGCATTTACGAGACTTTTAAATATAGCTTAAACCAACAAAAAAATAAGTTTACTGCAAAATACTTAATTTTTTTATTTCTTTTGTACCGCTTTAGCGAGTTTTTGGAAAACGTCGAAAAATGACTTAAATCAGCTTTTTAAGATAAACATGAAACATGAATAGATTCAATTATGTGTCTAAAGTTTTTCCAGAATGTGCCAATTTCTCTTAACCTATTAACGACCAAAGCTATCAATTTTATAATATGAGTTTGACCGCAAAATTTATGGGTTTAACAAAACAATAAATAGATCAAAAGTACTGTTCCTTATCTTTTTAAGTAAGTTAAATTTGGATCCGTGGTCAAAATTTAAATATTTTGACTTCAAAATTAAATATTGTGGTTTTTACATACGAAATTAGTGAAAAATGTTTTATTTTTTATTTTTATATATTTTTTTTCAGACATAAAACGCGTTAATATCTTAAAATTTCTTTAACCATCGGTGCACAAAATTCGTTAACTTTAACATAAAATTTTTATACATGTGCTTTTTCTTCCATAATGGCGGACAAAATGAAAAAATGTCCCGAAAACTGTTTTTCACCATCATCGTTATTTTTCTCAAAAACTTCAAAGTTTAAAAAAAAGTTCTATAAAAAAAATGTTTTGAAATGACCCATAGAACACTGAAGTTTTTTCAGATTTTTTAGAAAAAAATTTGGATTTTTCAAAAAATCAAAAATTTGAAATTTGCAAACAAAAAATTTTAATCTGAAAAAATTCAAGAATATTCTTTGACTATTTATAAGACGTTTTTATTCTTGGAAAATTTGTACCAGAGTTTTGTTTTGTTTTGTTTTGTAAAAGTTATGTAACAATTCGCATGAAGTTTGATCAATTATTTCCCAAAAACTATAGGCTCTGGTAAAGTTTAAGAATTTTTTGCATTGATGGTTTAAAAAATTTTAAGATATTAACGCGTATCATGCCTGAAAAAAAATTATAAAAATAAAAAATCAAACATTTTTCACTATTCTTGTATGCAAAAACCGCCATATTTAATTTTAAAGTCAAAATATTTGAATTTTGACCACGGATTCGAATTTAGTTCACCCAAAAACATAAGGAACAGTACTTTTGATCTATTTATTGTTTTGTTTTACCCATAAATTTTGCTGTCAAACTTATGTTATAAAATTGATAGCTTTTGTCGTTAATGCGTTAATAAAAGTTCCACATTAGGAACCGCTCACCTATAATTAACATTAATATAGGATTTAATTTTTTAAAAGGATTTCGATTAACCAGTTAATTAATTAATAATAATAATTAATAATTAATATATGTTAGTCATTACATGGGAGATTTACAATCAAATTTTTTTTCTACAAAACATTTTTTTTCGCGTTTTGTGTTAAAAAAAATCGACACGCATTTTTTTATTTCAATGTGATACTCGAATATCTCGAGATATGATTTTTCAAAATTTCGTAATCGGGAAAAATCATTTGTTTTCAATCGCTCACAGCAAAAGAAGTTTTGAATAGAAAAAATTATTCTTGTACTGAAAATACGCATTCACCCACAAGCTTTGCAAAATATTATAACATACCTCCTCTTCTTTTTTTCATAACAATATAGTGCATTTTTATAAACATTTTTATTCATTTTAAACTTGGAATGTTTTCTTCCGATTTTTTACCTTAAAATTTTTGTTCAAGATTCTCAAATAAGCAGGAAAAATTTGAGAATGGAGAAATGAAAACTCCAATTTTTATTAATTTTTGCAATCCGTTGTAGGTATATTAAACTATTTTAAGAAGCTTGTAGGTAAATCCGTATTTTCAGTACAAGAATAATTCTTGATATTAAAAACTTATTTTACAGTGATCGATTAAAAACAAATGATTTTTTTCGATTACCAAATTTTTAAAAATAATGTCTCAAGATTTTCGAGTATCACATTGAAATAAAAAAATACTTGTCCATTATTTTCGAACATAAAACACGAAAAAAAAATGTTTCGTAGAAAAAATTGATATATTGTAAAACATATAATAATATATATATATAATTCATTATAATTATCAGTTAGTTAATTAATTATTAACTAGGTATCCCATAGTTTTTGTCACTTATTAGGAGCTGTGCATAAAATATGTAAAGTTTTCTGGGTGGAGGATATTTTTACGAGTGGTAATCACTAAAAAACAAAATTTTAACGATTTGGATCAAAATTAAACTACCTGGTCAACAGTTGAACGACCTGGTTAACAATTTTTATTTTTTACTTCAAGACTCATCCTTTTAAATTTTTGAAGTGAAACTCTTTCTCTTATCATGCGATCTTCTCTAAACTCATGATGATTCCTCACGAAAAATTTCAAAGTTAATCCATCTAAATTTCTCTTCGGACATGTTGCCCCACTACCACAACTGTGTGTTTCTTTGGTCGAATATTGAACTAGTTTGTTGAAACTTTTTTCCTTTTTTATAGTGGAAAATTTAACTGTATCAGTTTAACTAGAAAAATTATCTTTTTTTAGTTGAAATGTCAACTATTTGGTCTAAGATTTTATTTTTTCTGGAACTATAATCCTCTTGGTTCAAAATTAAACCATTTGGTTCAAAATCTAAATTTTCTTTTTTGGCTAAAAATGCAACGTTTTGGATGAAAACTAATCGACATTAGTTGAGGATTATTCTAGTTGGTTGACGAGGTGTCTTTTTTATTTTAATTATCGGTTCTAAATATAACATTAAATATGTCTTTATTAAAATATCAACTATTATATTTTTCGTTAAAGATTCGTGTCTTTGGTTGAAAATTAATTTTTTTAACTACAGATTTAACTATACCATCTTTAGTATAAAACTGATATTTTAGATAAAAATGTAACTATTGGGTTAGAAAGTGATGTATTTTGTTCCATATTCTTTTTATTGTTTGAGAAAGTCATTTTTTTGACTGAAAAATGCAATTTCTTGTTTGGAAATTCAACTGTTTCTGAATAAATTGAGAAATTGAAAAACTTAGTAGAAAATTCAACTATTTCGAAAAACATTCGTTTTTTTCTTGATCAATAAAATCTGGTAATAAAAGTTCAACTATTGCATTTTTGGTTAAAAACTGAAGTTTCTGAAATTAAAATTCTAACTGTTTGGTGAAAAATGTATGTAATTTAAAGAAAATTCTTCTTTTTTGTAGTAATTGAATTCCTTGCCTAAAAATTCAATTATTTGTTATAAATTTCATAACTTTGTTTAAAAAATCGTCTTTTTAGTAACAAAATTAATCTTCTCAGTTGAAAATTCAACTTTTTTGGTTCAAAGTTGATGTTTTTATTGAGTATTTGTTTTTTTTGCTTGAAAATTGTACAATTGAGAAGAAAATTAAAATGTTTTTTATTTTGTTGTTGAAAAATTCAACTGTTTGGTTAAAATTATATAAAATTTGTTGAGCAATTACCTTTTTGGTAGAAAATTAAAATCTTCTTGCTTGAAAATCCAACAGTTTGGTTACAAATGTATGTATTTGGTTAAAAATTGTTGAAAATTATTTAAAATATTTGAAAATTTGTTCCTTCTTTGGAGGAAAACTATTTTTTTAACTAAAAATTGGATTATTTGGTTCAAATTTATCACTTTTTTATTGTAAGTTCTTTTTTTTGGTGTACATTCAACTTCTTGGTTCTAAATTTATTGAGAGATATTGTTTCGAAAATTCGTCCTTTGGATTTAATTTATCTGTCTTTAATTGAAAATAAAAATCTTTCCATTAATGTGTAGAGTTTCTGAAAATAAAACCAAGAATCCAACGACCAAGTTTGGACAACCACCATAAAATATTTCTATTGCATTAAAAAAAAAAAAGATAAAAATATTCCTAAAAAAGAAAACAAATTTTTTTTTGACAGAAATAAAAAAAGGGAAAGAAAAAGAATGGTGTTCTTTTCTGTTTTAGGAAAATCTTTATCTTTTTTCAAATTGCAATAGGAACATTTTATGGTGGTTGTCCAACTTTGGTCGTCGGATTCTTGGTTTCCTTTTCAGGAATTCTGCACTTTAACTTGATTATTGTACGTTAAATAGAATTAAAAAATTGATTTTAATTTCATTTCAATTTCTTAAATTTTAATCATTCTATTGTTGAAATATCAACTATTACACTGTTTGTTGAGAGTTTATCTATTCCGCTTGAAAGTTCAACCACTTGGCTGAAATTTTAATTTCTTTCTTACTTCATAAGAAATATTAAGGTTTTACCAAATCCCCCCTTTACCCAATCGTCTTAGGTAATTTACAAAAGAATAACGTAAGGAAAGGAAGAGGGTTCAAAACTTACGGACACTAACAGAGGGGGTTACGTAATTTAAAATTTCAGTAAAAAAGTTTACGTAATTTATACACGTCCCTTCTGAACCTGAATTAAATTCGCTGGTAGTAGTTGTGGCTCACAACGTCGACTTCGACTCCACGAGTTAACTAGTTAAGGAAAATAAACACCTGAAGTGTCTCTTAATGTTTTGAGATATGCAATCTGCAATCTTCAGTATTTGCAGAATCCAATTGAAGATTATAGGTCAAACCAGATTCAAAGTTGACATTTCCGCTGATCGGGTTGAACGAGATTAAGGTCCATGAGTTTACGTTTGCGTTGCGTAGGCACGTGGAGGGCATTTCGTTGTTGGTGGGATGGTTGGTGACGGGTTGTGTCATTGCGGATAGGGGGTGATCGGGTGAGGGTGGCTGGTGGTTGAGAGTGGCGAGGTTGAAAGCATAGGCACAGCGGAATTGGTGAGTGGGAGTGAGACGGAGTCAGTAGTCAGCCAGGATGGAATTAGGTGGAAGCCCGCGGGACCAGAGCTTCTCCCAGGGGAATCCCCGGCCTCTGTAATCACCAGTTCTCCTATCCTATCCAATTCTGGTCGCACTCACCCTCCCCCTCTCACCAACACTCTATACTCCCTCTATCTACCCTCTATTTCATTCCGCTCTCTCGCTCTCTCTTTCTCTTTCTCTCTATCCACCCCCGAATCACCCTCTCTTTCTCTCTCTCTCTCTCTCTATTCGCTTTTCTTTCTCTATCTCTATCATGACTGTACCACCGTCATATTACACGTATACTGAATAAAGCTCGGTGTCCGTATTTCGTAGAAATTGGGGACTCTGAAGCACCCGATATAGGTACTGGGCACGGCAAAGAGGTAAATTGGATCATTATAATTTGTCGAGGAAATTGCAGCTTGCGGAGATTTCAGATAATGTTAGAAAACAATAAACAGCCTGTGGGATTTCAGGGAGGGTGGGTCACTAAGGTCTGTGGGTTAATGCTTATTTTCAGGTTGTTATATGCTTGCAATTTGTAAGATCTTAAATAAAATTGATTTCATAGAGAGAATAAAAAATAAAACGAATATAGAATAAATTAAATTAACTAAAAATCCATCAAGAATGTTTCCCTCTCCCTCTCCCTCTCCCTGTCCCTCTCCCTCTCCCTCTCCCTGTCCCTCTCCCTCTCCCTCCCCACCCTCCCATCTCCCTCGCCGGGCAAAGTTTGGCCCAGTAACAGCATATTACTGGACCAAGTATCAATTTTACCACGGCAAACAATGTTTTATTTAAATCAGCCCAGTGTTAAGCCAGTATTGGCAGCCTACATTGGCTATTTAAAAAAATACGTTTAACAGTATGGTTTATGAGCAATTCTATGTCAAATCATCTAAAGAATTTAAGTTATTGTTAGTAATCTTCATGGAAATTGTAGTATTCGTTCTCTTAGGCGTTGAAAGAAAAACCCTAAAACGATTTTTGAAAAATTCAAAAAACCTGCGAGGTATTTAAAATTGAAAATTTGGGTCTTCTTTTGAACTCTGATAAATTTGGTGATTTTAACGCTATGAATGTGTATTTTTTTATAAATTATTCGTAATAATATACAGTTTTTAAAAAATATTTGTTGAAACAAAATTTAAAAAAATTCTTTGATTTTTCAGAAATAGATTTTTAAATTATTTTAAATTATTTCTCTAAAACTAACAAAGTTCCCATGATGAAATTTACAAGGCTTTTAAAGGACATCGTAAGCTATCTATAACAAAAATTAAGATACAAAGTAATTGTTTTTCCGAAAGCACAGTTTAAAAGTCTGTTTTTTTAATTTGAAAAATTTTTTGAATTCTTTTTCAAAAAGATTTTTTCAAAACAGCATATTATTACAAATAATTTCTAACAAAAATACAACTTGATAGCATTAAAATCACCAAAATTATGAGCGTTCAAAAATAAAGAAGAAAATTTTCAATTTTGAATATCTTCCAAGTTTTTTGAATTTTTCAAAAATGATTTTAGGGTATTTCTTTCAGCACCTAAGAGTGTTCTTAATTGTCCAAAAACTATAAATACAACTGTCGCGAAAACAACTCTCGGTCCTATTTTTTCAGAGAATAGCTCTTAAGTTCCATCTTCATGAAAAATAGGAAAAAACGAAATATTACGCGAATATATTCGCGTAATATTCGAAAATATTACGCGTATATTCCTGTTAACAGTTCGTGTGTGTTACATTTACATAACGTTATATAATAATAAATAATTAGAAAAAGAGTCCTTAAAATTTGGTAATTTAACTTTTCTGAACTGTAGCTTATGAGGATGGCTTTTCCATCGAGTTTAAGTTTGTCGGTTTAGCGCAGTGCTTAAGACTCCTGACTGATAGGTGTTAGATTTAGGAATACAGATGTAGGTTCGATACCCGGTAGCGTTAGAAATTTTATTTGTAATATAATGTTCAAAATCTAATATAGATCATTCACTCTAAGCAGGACCACCATTAATATTCAAAGTCAAAATACTCGAAATGAATTAATATTTATTAATTAAATATCATTTTTTAAAATGATTTTTTATCATTTTTTGAATTAACTCAGGCAATTAGGTTTGGCCGATATTGCTAACCGTTGCTCCGTCGTTACTTTATTCTGGCATTGGGCCAACAATGGCATCCAGTGTTGGGCCTGTTTCGTCCGACGAGTGCATACCGCAGTCACACATCCAGCTATGGCTCGATACTGGCAGCCGAATTCCAGCAATATTTTTGCCAATGTTGGGCCGCTGTTGGGCCACTATTGGGCCACTATTGGGCCACTTTTGGGCCAATGTTGGGCCAATGTTGGGCCACTGATGGTCCACTGCTGGGCCACTGTTGGGCCGTATTGAAATGTACACTTGGATAGTTAAAAATTTGCCTTCTTTTGTCAAATTAAATTTTTTGCAATTTTTTTTTAATTTATTTATAAAACTGAAAATTAGACCATTCCATTTTTGTTAAAATGACCTTTTTAGTTTGAAATTCAACTTTTCGGGCGGAAAAAGAGGTTGAAAATACAACAGTTTTTGGTTGAATTTTAATCTTTTGCGTTTAAAAATTCGACCATTGAGTTGAAAGTCCATATTTTTATGTTAAAAATTCAACTATTTGGTTTAAGATTTTACTATTTTTTTTTAGATTTAAATATTTTGTTGAAGTTATCTTTTTTGATCGAAAATGCGTTCTTTTGGGTTGAAAATTGAATTCTTATGGTAAGAAAATTTGTAGATTGAAAACTTATTTTTTTAGTTGGAAATTTATCTTTCTTGATTGAAAATTAACTTTTGTATTAAAAATTCATCTTTTTCGGTTCTCTTTAGTTAAAAATTCATCTTCTTGAACAAAAAATTAATCTTTTTTAATTGAAAATTGATTAAACTCTTTGCAATTTGTAATATCGAAGATTAATTTTTTAAACTGTAAATTTAATGATTTCATTTTTGGTTCAAAAATGGCATTTTTCAGTTGAAAATTCAATTGTTAGGTTTATAGTTTATAATCACTATTATTTAGATAGTTTATTTATTCTGGGTTATAAATAACCTTTTTCGTCTAAAATTCAAGTATTCGGGTTGAATTGATGATCGATAATTATCGATTATCAATCCTTTTTGTTTGAAAATTCGACCACTGAATTGTAAATACATCTTCGTAGGTTGAAAACTCAACTACTTGGTTCAAAATATTATCATTTGTTGAAAAATCAACTAATTTGTTAGTCTTCTTTTTTGGTTGAAAATACAACTTTTTTTATTGGAAATTCATCTTTTATGGTACAAAAAATTGTGGCTCGAAAATGTATCTTTCTTGGTTTGAGCATTATCTTTCTTGGTTGCAAATTAACTTTTTTGTTAAACAATCAACTGTCTTCGAAAAAATTTGCCTCTATGGCTTGAAAATTTAACCATTTAGTTAAAAGTACAACTCGTCTATTTTACTTAAAATTCAAATTCATTGTTTTTTTTATGCAACTGTTTGCTGGAAGTTTATTATTTATTCGTATTTATTAGTCGTAAAGTCTTTTTTTTGTAAGAAATCTTTTTCGGGTTAAACATTCAAATAATTTGTCAAAAAACAAGTCAGATACGGAAAAGTGTTCTTGACAAAAGTTGTAGGAGGAAAAGGGGGAAATGGATTGGTACAAAAGACATTGACCTTGGAAGAAATTTTGAAGGTTATTTGAAGGTCCAAGTGATTGTTTCTAATGGAAACCCCTAATTTTAATCCCGGATTTGAAAAGAGCGGACAATTTTTACGTAAAAGATGTTGTATTGGTGTAGGTTGTTTCAAGATCAGATGAAGGTCAAATAGGCGAAACTGACATAGCGAGCAATATCTCAGAATGTACGACAGAAACCGTTCTGAGCCCGGATTTGGAAAGCGGATCTTGAAGGCTCTCAGATATCATGTTTATTACATAACATTAAGCCAAGAATTAACGGATCGAAATTTCATGGTACGAGGCTATATTCAAAAAATCTGAAGCTTTAAACATAAAAAAATGTCATTATTGGTCAGATACGAATCCACACTAGTACACTGATCACCAACATCGTTTGAGCCTTAATGTTTGGTGCGGAATTATAAATGGATATCTGATTGGTCCATATTTTTTCGATGACGCTGTTAACCAATCTTTGAAAGTTTATTGGACCTCGATAATACACAGTAGAAGCTTCGCATTTTGAATCCATACAATTTAAGTCATTTTTGCATACTTGATTTTCAAGTGTCCACGACGCGGCCTAAAATTCACTTTTACCTTCAAGCGACCTTGAAAATCGCCTTCAAGATAAAAGTATTTGGTACTAATACATGCACCCTTTTGTCCCCTACAACTATTGTCTGAAACATCTTTCGGTATCTGACCTATATTCTGAGATATAGCTTGCTATGTCATTTTCGCCTATTTGACCTTCATCTTACCTTGAAACAACCTTGACAACATCTTATACGTAAAATTTTCCTCTCTTTTAAAATCCGGGATCAAAATTAGGGGTTTCTATTAGAAAATATTACTTTGACCTTCAAATAACCTTTAACATTGCTTTCCGTATCTGACTTTTTTTCTGAGATATTTCCCGCGATAGATTAAAATGGCCCACCCTGTATTTCCTCTGTTTTAAGAGAATTTTGGTCAGTCCTGAACGCGGGAAGATTAGTGGGATGGGAGGGAGGAAGGGGGGGGGGTACAAAATAGCCCAAAATTGGTAATGTAGTTTATGGACGACCCTCAAATTAGAAATGATCAAAAATGAAACCACGGTTAACCGGTTGAAGTGAAAATGCAGTGATCGATAATGGTTGGTTAGGGATGCGTAAATAAATGAAAGTTTCCATTAACATCGGGAGTGGTTCGAATGGCAGAGTAACAAATGTGATACTGCATGATCGGACGAGTTGCACTATTGGTTCAGCGACAGTAGAATTGGAACATGGACCTCGCTAGTCTGTATCGTGGAGATTGTGATTTGAATCTATTAATATAGGTACGGCTCCGCAGCGGTTCATTATCGTGCATTAATTAGCGAACCCTATATGTATATCACGGAGGTTGTACAGGACCCAGTGCCAGTTGGCTTTACACTCATGCTCTCACCCTATTTCACAGCTAACCGCGAGCACGAGCGAGCCCGGCCAACAACCAACGTCCAACGTTACTCCCGTCTGGATCTCTATTTTTCGACTATCTACGCAAATTACGATGGAAACTCGATTACGATCGAATTCGACGCACACTCAACGTACAAACAGTTTGTCCCGCAGCCATTCGAACTGGGTGCGTTATAATGATCCCAGGAGGATCCTTGTAAACACTACAAATGGAAACAATGAAAGTTACGAGATCGAGAAATTTTATCTGGCTTTAATGGCTTGAAAGAGACGTTTTTACATGTAGTTTTTCTATTACTTGTCTTTTGATAGTATGCATTCTTTTTTAAATTCGCTCATTTCCCCTCACTTACCCTACTGCCCCTCCCATAATTTCCCCTCACTTCCTTTACTTCCCCTAATTTCCCAACCCTCATTTTTCCTCACTTTCACTTCCCTCACCTCCCTCCCCTCCACCACCCTTATTTCGCCTCATCCGTACATTCCATCCCTTCCTTTCACCTTACTAACCGTACTTTCATTTTTATCACTTACCCTACTTCTCGAATAATTCCTCCGGATATCCGACCGAAACTAAAAGGGTTTCTGTCTGGGGCCACGAAACCCTAAAAATTAATATATTGTGTTTGAAGTTTTGGAAATGGTTTAAAATAAATTTTTATTTCGTTCAAATACTGCATTCTATTCATTATTAATTTGGAATATAGATAAGAAATGGGCCTTAGTGTCAAATTTCAAAAATCATACAGAACATGTGTTTTTGTTTTCTTTTTTAACACGTTTGGGCAACACAAAGCTGGGGTGAATTTAGGACCAACGATCTTGATCACCTTGACCTTGAGGCCAACTTGAAAGGTCATTCGAAGGTCAAAGTGTTTGTTTTCTTTAACTAATACATCCGAAACCAAGCCCACAAACTCACAAGCTCCAAACCAACAAACTCCACGCTTTGACCTTCGAATTACCTTCCAAGGTGGCCAAGTGATTCAGGTCGTTGGTCCTAAATTCAGCCCAGCCTTGTGTTGCCAAAAACGAGTTAAAAAAACAAAACAAAAAATCATGTTCTGCAGGATTTTTTAATTTGACCTCGACTTTACCTTTATTTGAGCTTGTGAAAAATGACTAACTATCTTTTCGGATGTATAATTTCCTGCTCTTTTAGAATCTAATGTCAAAAGTAGGGGTTCCCATTTCAAAAAATCAATGTGACCTTCAAATAACATTGAAAATGGATCTGAAGGTCAAAACCCATTTTGCAAAAAGATGGAGATTTTGGGGTCGATAATGGCCCACCCTGTATATTGAACCATTTCCCGAGTGTATAATTTAAAAAATATACATATTATGTTAAAATTTTTTTAGTAGCTAAACATCTATAGCGTTACGTCTGCCTGGAACATTTGAGTTTTGTTGATTAACATTTGTTGATTAATCTGAAGTTTTTTATACACAAATTTGTCGGCAGAAAAATTAGTTTTTTTCAATGACAGCCTTTTTAATTGTGATCTTCATAGTAAATTCAGCAACATTCATAATTATTTGATAAATATTATGATTTTTTAACGACTTAATGCAACAAATTCATTATTAGGGCATCTGTAAATTGCAATTTTTTTATACAGATGATCCAATAATTTTTTTTGTTTATTAAAATTGTTTAAAAATGTCATAAAATTGATCAATGAATTATGAATTTTTTCTGAAATTATCATAAAGTTCCTAATTAAACAAGTTGTCAATGAAAAAAAAGAAATTTTCTTTCGACAAATTTGTTATCTATGAATTTGTTTACTAAATTTGTTTAAAAACATCATAAAATTTATAAAATATTTATAAATGCTGCTGAAAATGTGATGTAGTTCCTAACTTTAAAAAAACGATTTTTTTGCCGACAATTGCCCGAATTATTCATTTGTTTATTAAATTTGTTTACAAAAATCATCAGATTAATCAACAAATTATGCATTATTCTAAAATTATCATAAAGTTCCTAAATAAAAAAATGACATCGAAACAAAGAATTTTTTTGTTAAAAAATGCCTGATTAAGGAATTTTCTCATTAAATTTATTTCTAATATCAACAATAATAATCTAAAGAAGAAATTTCTTCATCACTATATTATTTTGATCAAAATTTTTTGCAATATACAGGGTGTTCAAAAAGTCTCGATACACCTAAATATCTCTCCAGGTAAATATTTTTTCAAAAAGGTCAAG